>JAJPUD010007136.1:22492-75926 GCA_023553655.1 Myrmecobius fasciatus | reverse complement strand
GATTCAGAGGCTTAGGGATTCTGCTCTGAAACACTCCTGGGAGAAAACTATACCCTGATTATTTCCTTTCTGACTCAATCAGGAAAAGAGCTATAACTTTTGAACTCAAGACTCAGAGAAGGTTCTGCTCTCTGATTCAGGCTGAATGTTTTGGGAAAGTCATTGTGAGCTCCCTTCCCACCTCACTGTGCAAGCTCAGACGTATTGAGCACTCTGGGCCTTAGACCCCTGGCTGCTGCTCTCAGTGGCTTCAGGCCCTTCACCTGGGGCCTCTATCTTCCCTTCCCAAAGACAGTTTTCCGGGCTTGGAAAGTATGTGGATGCCAGTCTGGGAGTCCCTGCAGGGATTAGTCAAATATTCCACAGTCTGATCTCTCTCCCTGTGCCACCCTCTCAGACTGAGAGATTTAGAGCAGAAAAGAAGCTAAAAAAGTTGATCAAAGCTCCCCTTTTACAGGTTAGGGATATGAGATACAGAAAGACTTAGGGAATTTTTTAAAGTCAATGCAAATTATGATTTATTCCCCCTTTAGTTCAATGTACTTGCTTTCTGACTGCTATGTACACCGTTCCACTATGCTCTTCTGCTCCCTGGATGGCCTTTGTGCCTGTCTGATTTCAATGTAGCTTTGATGGGATAATTGGAAGGTGCTCTCAATGCAGCTTTCGACCCTTCTTTCATGTTTCTTTCCTTCTTCTATGTTCTTTTCTAGGAACCTAATTTCTGCCATACTAATGATGATGTTTAATTTAAAATTAATTGCCTTCCTATATTTTAAAATTTACTCTCTACTAATTGGAAAAAGTCAGTTAGTTCTCTCTGTCTTAGTGCCTCAAATGCCCTCGACACCCATGATAAAAGGGGGAGATCACCTATATTAGTAGTGAAGAACTGGGGGGCACAGAAATTTTTCTGATAAAAATAGGTACTGTATCCTACATGATAGAGAAGTCCTACAGCATTTGATATTTTCTTATTCTTATTTTAATGATTATTTGCTTCTAACTAATTGGTTATGAACTCTTGTTAAATAACTTGAATTTCTCATGAAAAACACATTTCTAAGTAATTACAATTTATTATTTTAAATAATTTTATACTGATGCTAATATAAATAAATAAACAATAATTTACAAACTGTCCAAGCATCTCTTTTTATAAGTTTTTCTACAACTCTCTAATTCTCTGTCACTCTCTCTTTCTCCCCTTCACCCAATGTAATATGTGAAACAGTAGATAGAATACTGGATCTGTGAGTCAGGAAACTTGTGCACTAACCCAGTTTCAAACACTTGGTGTCTCTGTTACCTTCATCTAGTCACTGATTCTCATCTCCCTTAGTTTCCCTAATTGTAGAATAGGAATAACAATGTATCTATTTCTCAGGATTTTGTTTACTTAGCTAATTGCTCAGACATTGCTGGTCCTTTCTAAATGGTTCCTTCCTTTTTATTTTTCTTTGTCTTCATTATTCTTTCCTGCCTTCTTTCCTTGTAATTTCCTTTACTTCTGCTCTATCTGGGTGTCCATGATATCTAAATATATATATATATATATGTACATATATATGTATATGTATATATGTATATGTATATATGTATGTATGTATGTATCCTACATCTATATAGACAGATTTATTTCTTTTTGTTTCTATGAGGGCTGCCAATCAATGTGGCTAAGGTTTATAATTTTTCTATTTATTCTTAGAGACTCTATAATGTATGTTTTAGGCAGCAATGCTTCTGTTTCTGTGGTTGGTCCTCTTCTATTTCAGATGCTTTGTCCCTCTTTACATTGATATCCTCAAAGAAATTTCTTTTTTGTTCTGTGCTCTGACTGGGAAGCAGGATGGACTTTGTGATTAATGAGCTGTTATTTTAGTTTCTGGATTTCACTAAACTTCTTTGCTTATTTTTACTCATAGAAATACATTTCATTCATAACAAATTTGGAGATTGTTGACACAAATTTCTACCTTTTTAATGTGTTTTATATGCTCTGGATAAGACTCCTAAAACAGCAGGTATGTGTTCCTTAATTCAATTCAAACTATATATTTTCTTTTTTTTTTCATAGTACATTTCTTATGTTTACTTCAACATTTAAGATATTCACAGATGGAGAATTATATTCAAGGATAACCCCATGGCAGACACTACCAAAGCATACAGACATTTCACAATGTTCGACAATTAATTTTAGTTACCAGAATTATATGTTTGTATAATATTGAGTTTTTAATCTTCTATAGATAGCTTTCTATTCAAGTTTTATCCAAACAATTTTTCAGTTTTGAGCATTTTACTGAATTCATTTACATTAGAAGAAACATCTGAAAAGGAGTGCATGGTACAGGCATAAACAAATTTCATTTACATTTTCCACTGGTGATTTTTTCCCGGTTGGAATTTATCAGATATAAATTATATTGTACACAAAGGATAAAGTATTAGACCACTGTGAACCATTAACGATACCATATAGTATATTCAACCAGTCAATGGACATATATTTTGTTCTTAAGGCTTTATTCTGTATGACCAAATTCTAAACATACCACTACATGTGATTTCTGAATTGTCAATTTAGCATACAAATCTTCTCAACTCTTAATTCTTTTGAACCCTGAATTGTACAAGTATTGTATAATTTTAATTTTTATGGGTTATATACCAAATCTTATATCACCAAAGCACAAAGTGCAACTATCAAGAAGGAATTTTGCCCAAAATCTCAGTAAAATTGACAATGCATTAATCACCTGCTTTGTTTGGTTTTAGTTTACTGAAGTTATTCAAACATTTCTTCTAGATTTCAAGCAGCACTTCAGAAAATTGCCTACAATTTTATATTATATATATATGTATATATATATAAGATTATGATATTTATCCTTCCTCATCAGTCAAAATAATTTTCTTCTAATTATATATATATATATATGTATATATATATATATATTTGTGTGTATAATATAAACACATACATACACGATCCTTTAAAGCTTACAAATCACTTTGCTTACAACCAGAAATTTACTATTAACATCTCCATTTTACAAATGAGAAAACTGATATACAAAGAGGTGACTTGCCCATGGTCAGTATCAGACCTCAAAATTGAACCCAGATTATAGGATCATAGATTTAGTTTTCATAAGTTCCAGATCAACCCTCTCATTTTGCAGAAGAGAAAACTAACATTTCTCCATTGCATGGTACAGCTTCTTTTATTAAAAAAAAAAAAAAAAAAGGCTGGATACCATAGCATCTTTAAGAGCTGACAAAGTAGATGGTTTTCTCTAAAAGTTATTTTGTACTTATAAAGCATAAAAGGATAGAAAGCATCAAGGAATTTTTTGCTACATTAATAACAGGTTTGCACACAGGAGTAATAGTGCAATTTACTGAGGGGCCTAACTGTCAAACATCAGTTCTTGAAGTACTATACTTCTGGGGCCAAATTTTATTTCCCAAGAAATTTTACTTTGAAGAAAGATGAATAAGATAATGCTTCCCCTAAAATTGTTCCAAAACCCTAACACACACAAACAATAATAAAATTAACTATGTATTGAATATTCAGAGGGTGTATTTGATTTATCATTTTAACAGCTATAAAGTTATTATTAATATCTTAAAATATATATTGTCAATATCCATTTTCTCATGTAGTGAGAACAAATGTATTAATAATGTCCACAAAGATAAAGCCATAACTAAAATCTAACATACTGAATAATCATGAATAGCCATAAGCAATATGTATATACACATATACACACATATATGTTTGTGTGTGTGTATATAATATATATATATATATATACTTTTAGTATATATATATATACTTTTAAAGTTAACATTTGAATTATATAGAGAAAAATATTTAAATAAATAAGAATCCTGGGAAAATTTAAATGATTTTAACCATTTATAAGTAGGTGATGTCATGGATAGTGCTTTCTTCTGGAGTTAGAAAGATGAGATTTCAAACTTTATTTCAGAGATTTATTGTCTGCATAACCCTAATACTTATCTCAACTTCTACCTGCTTTATTTCCCTCAAATGTCAAAGGAAGATAATAGCACATTGTAGCATTTTTCATAATTGAAAACTTGTAAAATCTTTGGGAAGAGATTATCACAGTGCTGACATAAAATAGGATCTTAACAAACAATTGATACCTTGTATTCCTCAGGAAGGATTTCTTATGCAAAATCTATTCAAAAAGATTTGTTATGTTGTTTGAACTCCATAATGCTGCAATTCTTTAATGGTCCATGATAAAAATAATTAATGTTATAGGTATGATAATACATATTTAAAGGTAAGTGTCTTGTTTATGATGAGACAGATAGTAATATTTCCCTTGGGGAGGGTAAATAACTCAAACTTTAATGGCAGTGAGTATTGTGAATGTCTTAGGTAAATATTCTGTAATCATGTTTTTCCTTCTCTTCCCAATGCAAGGAGTGATAAAATTAATGAGTGCCCAAGGTAGTCAAAAAGCCTACTCTGAAAGCACAAAGGTCCACCATAATGTAGTAGATTAGGATTCACAAGTTTCTCCCCAAAACTAGCTTTATTTCCCATGTTAACCAAGCCATACCTTTCAACTTTGTCATGAATTGCAAGCCCATTTCTTTAAGGCCTTGTTGATAATTTCTTGAGTTAGAATGTTCTGTCTCCAGTAAACATTAATAGTTCCTAACTTAGACATCATAATCATGTACATTAATTTGTCCCACATCTTCTTTAAGCTATTGAAATTCCTTTTTGGTTAATATTAAGATTCCCTAGAAAGTCCTTTACAATTATCTGAGTTATTTTGTGAACGTTTGTTGGTCTTTGCATTGTTATGGAGTCATTTCAAAATTTTGTGATCCCATTTGGGGTTTTCTTGGCAAAGATAGTAGAATGTTTTGATATTTCCTTGTGAAGCTCATTTTCAAACTGAGGAACTGAGACAAACAGGGTAAATTTCTTTAGGAGTACACAAGTATTAAGTCTGAGGATGGATTTGAACTTGACTGCAAGAGTAAAGCTTCATCTAATGTACTACATAGCTCCCTCACTCCTTAAACTCCGTCTTAGTTTCAATCAAATATGTGTCTATGAAGTTGTGGCTAGGGACACACAATTTTTAAACATATGGCTCATGATGGATCTAGATATGTTTAATTTCTGGTCATGTGGCCTAAATGCAAGCAGTGTTTTGCCTAGGATTGATGTGCATCAGATTTTCTCTGTTAAGTTTCAGTGTATTCTCACAAAATTTCTGTTATGTTTTTAGGAGAACTATTGCTTTAGTTTATCTTCAGACAAAAACTTGTTACATTGAAAGAAATATTTAAGAATGTCTGAAGTTACTCTGCAATGATTTTATTATATTTTATTTTGTTAAAATATTTTGTTTTCAGAAATCAATGAACCGATATGGACATTTGTCTAGCAAGAATCTGGTCTGTATATTTAAGGAGAGAGAATGGGACATTAAAATAATTATATTAGGTAATGTTTATAGAGGCAACAATTTATCCCAGGAAATGACTTATACTTTTGTATGATAGTCACATTATCAATCTGCATGAGTCAGATACTGAAATAGGAAAAGAACCCAGAAAGATTTCTTGGTTAACTGAGGAGCCCTACAGAAATAAATGAAAAGTGATTAGTGCAACAGGGGTTCTGAAGTCTTCTTCATACATATCATATCATCCTTAAAGAAAAATCATAAGCTCACTGTATGATGCTCATGTTACTGATGTAGGATTGAAACATGTAGAAATTAAGTGACATGTGGGCCATCAGGCCTTTAGGGGGCAGCAAAGAGGGGTTCAATCTATGTATCTCCTGTACCCCAATCCAAAGCTCTCTACACCACATATTACTGGCATATAAGTTATGTGTGAAGGGGCAGCTAGGTGGCACAGTGGATAGAGCACCAGCCCTGAAGTCAGGACGACCTGAGTTCAAATCTGGTCTCAGACACTTAACATTCCCTAGTTGTTGCTCCCTGGGCAAGTCACTCAACCTCAATTGCCTCAGCAAAAAGAAAAAAAAATAAATTATGTGTGAAGTTTTAAAGAAACCAACATTTTTGAACTATGTCAGTGTATTTTTAAAAAGTTATGTGTTCATGTATGCATTCTGTGTGTGTGAACACATTAGACAACATTAAAGCCCATCCTAATTAGTCTTGTTCAAAGTTTCTTTTTCATTCCTTCACTCTCCTATCAATGTTAATTTTCTTTTTTTTTTCTTTTTTTCTTTTTTTTCTTTTTTTTGGTTTTGCTAAGGCAATTGGGGTTAAGTGACTTGCCCAGGGTCACACAGCTAGGAAGTGTCTGAGACCAGATTTGAACTCAGGTCTTCCTGATTTCAGGGCTGGTGCTCTTTCCACTGCACCACCTAGCTGCCCCCAACATTAATTTTCAAAGGAGCCCCATTTCCTGTAATATTAAGTTGATATATCAATGTATGAGTTTCTCATCATAATATGAAAGTAGGGAATTGATTTATTGTCCAGTATATAGTCATAAGAACCATAGAATTGAGGAAGTAGCAGGATCTATCCCTCTTTCCAACTGTTTTAAACTAACCTATAAAAGTAATTGTTACCCAAGCTTATTTTCTGGATTGGCCCAAAGCTGTCTATGTTGTCAGTGAAGAGTATATACAAACAATCTATGAGATGGATAATTCTTAGTTATAGCTGCGCATCAGCAACAGTTACATTTGTAATTTTTTTGTGGTCATAGATGTGTCCAACAGTATCATTGAAATGAAAAAAAAAATATGAGTATTGTAATAACAGTAATTTACTACTGGAAATAATTGTATTTTCTCTGAGCTCCCAAGTGGTTCAAGGAGGGTCATAAATATTTGATTTAGCAACTATAGAAAATGCCAAAAATACTGTTTTTAATGATATATAACCCAAAACAAGTGCAGGTATATCATTAAACCCTGGACAAAATGGTGTAGATGTTGCTTGACAAATCTATCATCGCTTAATCCAAAGTTAAAAGTGGCATTATAGGGAAATAGATAAAAACAAATCATGAGTAAGTAGACATTCAGAAAACTGTTGAACAACTTGCATTTATGAAGGATGATGTTATCTGCAGAGATAACAGAGGCACAAAAAATCTTACATAGATGCATCTATTTATCTATAATCTATCTACCTATATGTGTATGGTTCTAGATATCTTTATATAGATATCTATGCATGTATATATATAATGTTGTCCATCTTCAGAGATAGAGGCACAAAAAAGCATTGTAATCTTATATAGATGCGTAAATCTATCTATCATCTATCTATATGTGTATGGTTATAATTATTTGTGCATGTATACATATATGTATATATGTTAATATGTTTACATATATATTCACATGCAAACACATGTATTTTTATTAACAAACTATATATACATATATATATATATATATATATATATATATAATTGTAGTTTTCTTTGGGGGAGAAAAAGGAAGGGGCAGAAAAGGGGAAAATAAAGTAAAACAGTACATAGTACAAAACAAAACAAAAAAAAAAAACTACAAAAAAAGCTCTGAACACAATGTGTAGTATGTATTACATAGACTTTCCAGATAATGAAATTTATTGCTTTATATTTTGAGTCCTTTCTTATGTTTTGTTGTGCACATGGCAAGGTTTGTTTTCTTTTCTTATTTTTCATTGATTTTAAATAATAAATATGAAGTAACATGTAATTATTAAATTTTTCTGTAAGAACAGATCTGATCATATCAGTCTTCAGTTTTTAGGTGATCTATGAAATATCAATGCTATTCAAAAATGAGACATATTTACATAAGCAAATAATCAAATACATAAAAAATAAACACTTTAGATGTAAAACAGAATTTAAATCCCTATTGACAAATAAAACCATTTTAATGCCCCCAAATAAGAAAACTTTCATCAAAAAATTAAAAGAAAAACTGGTGTTAGTAAAATATTTTCTAAAACTGTGTGTTTCTGTAATAACTAAGAAATACTAAAGCTCACCTCATTGGTAAGAAATGTACAGAATTGTTTTTTTTTTTAATTCCTTGTTTTAAAACAGACACTTCTCTCTTCCTTCCCAGGTCAGTTTTGGATCTGAATGCCATTTTGTTCAAGAGAATAAGGAATGCAATCTTATGATGATACCCTGTGCATTTTTCATATGCTTCAGATTATAATTGGAGTCTTTGGGAATGGTTTATTCCTTTACTTTTATACCTTTAATTTAATCTTTGGTCAAAGGATAAAACCCATTGATGTGATTTTTGTAAATTTGTTCCTTTCTCATATTGTAATGATTCTTTTCAGAGGAGTTCCAATTGCAATTCAAGTTTGTATAAAGAAATTTTTCCTGAGTGACATTGAATGCAAAATCATTATTTATCTACAAAGAGTGTCCCGAGGACTTTCACTTTGCAATACCTGCCTCCTAAGTGTCTTCCAGGCCATCACCATCAGTTCCAACAGCTCCAAATGGGCAGAGCTCAAAGCCAAAGCAACAAAGTCCATTGTTCCATCCTGTATCTTCATATGGGTACTCAATTTGGTGGTAGATGCGTTTGTGCCTTTACATGTATCTGGCCCTAAAAATGATACACTCAGTAACCTTAAGAACAATCTAGGATATTGTTCTATAGACTGGCGTGCCATTTCTACCTCAAAAATAGTTATCTGGAAGACACTTTTTGATGCAGTATTTTTAGGATTCATGGCCATTTCCAGTGGCTACATGGTGTTTGTTTTGTTCAGACACCACTGGCAAATCCAATATCTTCACAGCACTAGCCTCCAACCTATTGCCACCCCAGAAACCAGAGCTACTAAGGTCATCCTGTTGCTCATGATTATTTTTGTATGCTTTTATTCATTTAGTTCCATCTTTATAATTATAATGGAAAATTCTAAAGATAACAGCCATTGGCTTACACATATGGGTTTAATTTTAACTTCCTTTTACTCAACAGTCAGTCCTTTTGTTTTAATCAATAATCATTCACAAATCCTCAACTGTTGTAATATTTTCAAAAAAATAAAAATTCTCATCCCCACTCATTAAAAAAACAGAACAAAGACATTTGATCTATGAAAATTTATAGTAAAAATAATTTTATCCAGAAAAATAATTTTAATATCTGTGTATATATTTTATAGCATACTACAATACTATGTGATATATAATTATGTATATTATGAATTTTCACCAAATACAACAATATCTAATATCTGATATTTATATAGCACTTAAAGGTTTGCAAAGTGTTCTACACATATTATTTTATTGGAGTTTTTTGAAGTGATGGCTTTTTATTTTCAAAATTCATGTGAAGATAGTTTTCAACATTTATACTTTTAAAATGTTGTGTTCCAAAATTTTCTCCCTCCATCTTCCCTTATTCAGGAAGTAATCCAATATAAGTTAAACATATGCAATTCTTCTATGCACATTTCCAAAATCATCTTGCTGCATAAGAAAAATCAGATCAAAAAGAAAAAAAAACGAGAAAGAAAACAAAATGCATGGGGGAGCTAGATGGTGCAGTGGATAGAGCACCAGCTCTGAAGTCAGGAGGACCTGAGTTAAAATATTATCTCAGACACTTAACATTCCCTAACTGTGTGACCCTGGGCAAGTCACTTAATCCCAACTGCCTCAGCAAAAAGCAACAAAAGAAAAAAGAAACAAACAAACAAAAAAAAGGAAAACAAAATGCAAGCAAACAACAACAACAAAAAAGTGAAAATACTATGTTATAATCTGCACTCAGTCCTCACAGGATTCTGTCTGGGTGCAGATGGCTCTCTTCATCACAAAACAATCAGACGTGGCCTGAATCACCTCATGCTTGAAAAAAGGCACATCCATCATAATTGATCTTTGTATCATCTTTTTGTTGCCATGTACAATGATCTCTTGGTTATGCTCAATTCACTTAGCATCAGTTCATGTAAATCTCTCCAGCCCTTTTTGAAATCATCCTGCTGATCAATTCTTGTAAAATAATATTCCAAAACATTCATGTATCATAACTTATTCAGCCATTCTCCACCCGATGGACTTCCACTCAGTTTCCAATTCCTTGCCACTACAAAAAGGGCTGCTACAAACATTTTTGCACAACTTATAAAAGTAGAAAGTAGATTGAGAATTATTTCAGAAATCATCTTACAACACTGTAATGATTAAGGCAATAAGAGAGTTGAGTAGTTAAAACACAGAATGATAGATTTCCCCAAAGGAGTATAGGATCGCATATATAGAATGAAAAAATTAAACAGTTCATAAAATTCAGATTACTATGTATGGGTGTACACATTGATAATGAGATTGACACACACATTGTCAGAATTAGTTCAATGTTTGGAAAACTCTGACGGAAAGTGTGGAAGAGGAAAAATATTAGAGTGAGCTCCAAATTGAAGGTCTACAGAGTCATTTTGCTGACCTCTTTGTTGTATGGACGTAAAACCTAAACAGTAAACAACGCCATGCCAGGAAACTGAATCACTTCCCTTCCAATTGTCTTAAGGAAGGCTCTGAAGATCACTTGACAGGAGGAGAAGCCAGACACCAAAGTCCTTTTCCAAACTCAATTGGCAAGTGTTCAAACTCTATTGCATACAGCACAACTCCATTTGACTGGCCATGTTGATTAAATGCCAAGTGTATGCTTGCCAAAAAAAAGTATTTTAGGGAGAACTCACATAGAGCAAGCAATCACAAGATAGTCAGAAAAAAGCAATACATGGATACTCTCAAGGTCTCTCTAAATAAATTTAGAATCGATTGTATGTCATGAGCAAACTGGCACAGGACTGCCTAGCATAGTGTGCCCTCATCAGAGAAAGTTCTGTGCTTTATGTGCAAAGCAAAATGGAATTAGCTCATAAGACATGTGAAATGCTCAAAGTTAGAGAAGCCACCTCAGATATTCATTGTGATTAATTGTATCTGACTTGTGGCAGCTCTTATTGGTCTGGAAAGATACAGTCTTATATATTTTAATTCAATTCTTACATAGTCATTTCATTTTGTTCCTCATTGTGAACAAAAGACAATACCTACCAAGCCACATCACCTATACTTGAGCAGAGTAGAGTAGCTTCTATCATGGTGGGATCTTGAAAATGGGCATTAATCCAGTTTCATTATTAGCAATGTCCTCAAAGAGAGTGAATGTTTTAAAGTTAGGATTAAGAAGAGGAGAGATCTGATTGTCCCTAAACTATTGGTTACCAATAATCATTTCTCCTTCAGGTGAACCTGAAATTAGCAAATGAATATTCAGTCAAAAATCTAGGCTGGGAATGCCCTGAAAGCTTACAGACAGTAAATGATCTCTCAAAGGAGAAGGACAACTTCTCCCTCTTTCACTTCTTATTCAAAGAAAAAAAAAGAGAAAAATTAAACATGAGACAGGAGAACACCATTAACAAAAGACTGCTCTCTATTTTTCACACCAGAGCAGCAGCTTTCTGTCAAAAGATGTCCAGAAACTTGAAAAAAAGCAAAAAATCTCTGCTTGAACAGACATAAAAATTCAAATAAAATCTTTTTACAAAAATACTCACCAGTTTATCTAGTGGATAATGGAGAGAAGATTTGTTCTCTTCTTCAATTATAAGGCAAGAGAACAAAAGTAAAGAAAAAATGAGCTTGGTAGAGACATCTTACAATAATGAGCAAATGCTTGTTGCAAATACGTTTGCAAACTAGTGATTGCCTTTCATCTCAGAGTCAATATCTCCTTCATTTCATGTTCTACCCTATCTGAAGATCAATAGCTAGTGCAAGTGACTCCAGTATTTCCAATGAAAGTTCCCATTTTAATTAAGCAGGCTATTCTTTACTAATGCTAGATACTTTTTTCTCATTGTGCTATCAAAATGATCCATTGAGAGCAATTTCTTCATGAGACCTATTGCTCTTAATTTAATTCACATTATACTTCAACTTTCCCCCTTTGAATGGAATAGGCAATTTTAAAGATGGTTTTATTCAGGGAACAATATGATGGAGACTTTTACACATGGAGCTTTATATATAAGGGATTTGAAATCCTGGTAAAAGTTGCATTATCCATCCAGATATGGTTTAGTTAAAACCATCTAAAATAAAGACAGGGGTAATTCAGGGAGGAATCTGAAACCTCTTATGTTCCAGGAATGCAATAGAGAGCCAAGTGATACAGGAGATAGAAAACTTAAAGTTAGAAAAAAATCTGAGTTCAAATATTTTTTCTCTAAATCCTTGATTATTGAGCCCTTTCAGTTATCTTTTCATAACTATGATATAGACAGATTTGAACAGAGTATAGGGTAAATTGCCTAACTCTCCTGATTCTGTCTGGCTTTTGGCTTATCATTATTTACCTATTGTACACAGTTGCCTAGTATTATGTTTCCATATTTTAAAACTAACAAATTAAACATAGACAACATACTCATATTCGCAGAAATATACACAATATAACTTATCCTACACTTGTGAATTGATAATCTTCCCCTGTCAGGAAAAAAGTAAACTTAGCTATATGAATTACAACCAATTACAATAACAGTATCTTGTTAGTATATAATGATTGTGAGGATGGAACTCTTTTTTTCCCTACCAATCAAACCTCTGTGCATTTTTAAGGAACCTTTGAGATATTGATTAACATATTTTTTACAGATCTGGGACCTGGTCTAGAGGTGCATTCTATCTGACTCCTTGATCCCCCCTTACTTTGAGGCCCCTGACAATTCCTTTCTCTTTTATTCCACTTCTTGAGTTCACACATTTGCATGTGAGAAACTTCTAAGGCTGTAATTCTCCTGTAAAAGTTCTGATTATGATAAAGACATTTGCGAAATTCTTTTCATGACTAAACCCACTATGGTCTCCCCTCCCTCATCACAGTGCGTTCCCTCTAATGGTACTTTTCTCCTTACTCTAGCTAACTCTGGTTAATCTAACTTTATGATCCCTCTATATATTTCATATTTGTCATTCTGAGTTACTACTGTTGCCACTTATTTTGGTTTATAAACTCTTCTCCTAAATAAAATTTCCTTTTGGAAAATAGAATGGCCAGTCTCAATTTGTCACATATTTATTTCTAATGTGGTATTGCTACCCTGACCCATTACTACAATTCACTTAATGTGTCATGTAGTGTGTTAAAAAAACAAACTCCTTAAAATTAGCACATCGTTTTCTATCTACAGATAATAAACATACTAACATATAACCTTTAGTTAATTTGGTCTGAAAAAGAAAGAAGAAAATAAAAACTTGAGTAGCAAAAATGAAGAGGGTAAACTTTCTACCAATGAAGATGAAATTGGAGCAATAAATAGTAGTTATTTTGCCTAATTGTATGCAAATGAATAAGAGAATCCAAGTGAATGGGATGGATATTTAAAAAAAAATAGAGATTGCCCAGATGAACAGAGGAGGAAATTAATGAAATAGTCCCATTTTCAAAAAATAAATTGAAAAGGGTGTTTATCTAGTCCCTATGAAAAAATTTCCAGGCCCAGATGGATTTACCTGTGAATTCTATCAAACATTTAAAGAATAATTACTTCCAATTTTATGCAAACTCTTTCGAAAAAATAGGGAAAGAAGGAATCCTACAATATTTCTTTTATGACATAAACACAGTTGTGATACCTAAACCCAGTAGGGGGAAAACAGAGAAAAAAAAATATAGATCAATTTCCCTAATGAATATTGATGGAAACATTTTAAATGAAACAGCAAAGAGAGTATAGCAAGTTATCCCCAGGATAATATGCCATGGCCAAATATGATTTATAACAGGAATGCAAGACTGTTTCAATATTAGGAAAATTATTATCATAATTGACTACATCAATAACCACACAAATAAAAATGATAGGATTATCTCAACAGATTCACAAAAATCATTTGACAAAATCCAAAACCAATGCCTATTAAAAACAGTAGTGAGTATTGGAATAAATGAAGTTTTCCTTGAAATGATCAGTAGCATGTATTTAAAGACACCAGCAATCAGCAGATGCAATGAGGATGAACTAGAACATTCTCAGTAAGATCAGGAGTGAAACAACTTTGCCCACTAGCCTCATTACTATTCAATATTATATTTAAAATTATTGCTTCAGCAATAAGAGAAGAAAATAGATGAAAAGAATTAGAATAGGTAATGAGGAAAACAAATTATCACTCTTGGCAGATTATATGATGGTTAGAGAATCAACTTAAAAAAAGAGGAGTCACTTATAGTTTTCTGTAGAATAAAAATCATAAGTTTCTCTAGATTTCAGGAGCTATGGCCCTCACATTTTGGTGCTCAGAGAAGACTACATTCATGGACACTTTTAATAATATAAGGGAGAGGGTAAAATGTTCTCTCACAAAAGCCAGGAGTTGTTTTTTAAGAGATTCTAATTAGTGACTTTTAACAGCTGCTGAGACTTTTTACCTGTGAAAAAGGGATGTTTCTCTTTCAGACACATACAAATTCCTTCTGCAAATGGGTGACAGGGTTTTTTTGAGGTGACAGGGTAATTAGAGCTCTTGGGAGAGATGAGCTCAGCAAAGGCTGTGTCTATAAGTCCAAGTCTGACCATCCCCACAGAACACATGCACACACTTACACAAGCACACACACACACACACACACACACACAAACACAACTCTCCTTTGGTAGCACAAATCAGACTGGTGAGTAAATTTAACTCTTTTTCACACACAGAGAGATTCTTGGAAATCTCATTTAGAAGAATGATATTATTTTCCTCAGTGTTTGGGATGCAGAAGAGAGCTTGCAGATGAAGCATCAGTAGAAATTATTCCCTTTTTAGATGACAACAAGGCCATATTATCATTTCTTAAGCACTTTTCTGGTACCTCTGTTTTTGTCCTCTCCTTCATATGGTCCTAACCAGACTAAGGCAAGTGTGAGGATGCAGCACTCAGCTGGTTATGATTCAGAGGCTTAGGGATTCTGCTCTGAAACACTCCTGGGAGAAAATTATACCCTGATTATTCCCTTTCTGATTCAATCAGGAAAGGAGCTATAACTTTTGAGCTCAAGACCCACAGAAGGTTCTGCTCTCTGATTCAGGCTGATTGTTTTGGGAAAGTCATTGTGAGCTCCCTACCCACCTCACTGTGCAAGCTCAGAATGACTGAGCACTCTGGGCCTTACACCCCTGACTGCTGCCCTCAGTGGCTTCAGGCCTTTCACCTGTGGCTTCTATCTTCCCTTCCCAAAGATAGTTTTCCGGGCTTGGAAAGTATGTGGATGCCAGTCTGGGAGTTCCTATAGGGATTAGTCAAATATTCCACAGTTTGATTAATCTCTCTCCCTGTGCCAGGGTCTCAGACTGAGAGATTTTGAGCAGAAAAGAAGCTAGAAAAGTTGATCAAAGCTCCCCATTTGCAGGTTATGGAAATGAGATCCAGAGAGACTTAGGGAATTTTTTAAAGTCAATGCAAATTATGGTTTATTCAGCCTTTATTTCAATGTACTTGCTCTCTGACTGCTATATAAATCCTTCCACTGTGCTCTTCTGCTCCCTGGATGGCCTTTGTGCCTGTCTGATTTCAATGTAGCTTTGATGGGATAATTGGAAGGTGCTCTCAATGCAGCTTTCGACCCTTCTTTCATGTTTCCTTCCTTCTTCTATGTTCTTTTCTAGGAACCTAACTTCTACCATACTAATGATGATGGTTAATCTAAAATTTATTGACTTCCTACATTTTACAATTTACTTTATACTAATTGGAAAAAGTCAGTTAGTCACAGAAATTTTTCTGATCAAAATAGGGAGTACATCCTGCATGATAGAGAAGTCCTATAGCATTTGATATTTTCTTATTCTTATTTTAATGATTATTTGCTTCTAATTAATTGGTTATGAACTCATATTAAATAACTTAAATTTCTTATGAAAAACACATTCTGAGTAATTACAATTTATTATTTTAAATAATTTTATAATGATGCTAATATAAATAAATTCACAATAATTTACAAACTGCCCAAACATATCTTTTTATAAGTTTTTCTTCAACTCTTTAATTCTCTGGCACTCTCTCTTTCTCCTCCCCACCCAATGTAATATGTGAAACAGTAGATAGAATACTGCATCTGTGTGTCAGTAAACTTGTGCACTAACCTAGTTTCAAACACTTGATGGCTCTGTTACCCTCATCTAGTCCCTTAGTTTCTCTAATAGTACAGTAGAAATAACAGTGCATCTATTTCTCAGGATTTTGTTTACTTAGCTAATTGCCTCAGACATTGCTGGTCCTTTCCAAATGGTTCCATCCTTTTAATTTTCCTTGTCTTCATTATTCTTTCCTGACTTCTTCCCTTGCAATTTCCTTTCTTTCTGCTATATCTGGGTGTCCATGATATCTAAATATATATGTATTCTACACCTATATAGACAGATGTTATTACTTTTTGTTTCCATGAGGGCTGCCAATGTGTCTAAAGTTTATAATTTTTCTATTTATTCTTATAGACTGTACAATTTATTTTTTAGGCAGCAATGCTCCTGTTTCTTTGGTCGGTCCTCTTCTGTTTCAGATGCTTTGTCCCTCTTTACATTGTCTGCTGTGCTCAAAGAAATTTTTTTTTTGGTTCTGTGCTCTGACTGGGAAGCAGGATGGGCTTTGTGATTCATGAGCTGCGATTTTAGTTTCTGCATTTCACTAAACTTCTTTGCTTATTTTTACTCATATAGCAATACATTTCATTCATAACAAATTTGGAGATTGTTTCACATTGTTGACACAAATTTCTACCTTTTTAACATGCTTTTTATGCTCTAGATAAGACTCCTAAAACAGCAGGTATGTGTTCCTGAATTCAATTAAAAATATATATATATACATATGTGTGTGTATATATATACATATATATATATTCATTTAAATAGTACATTTCTCATTTTTATTTCAACATTTAAGATATTCACAGATGGAGAATTACATTCAAGGATAACTCCATGGCAGACAGTACCAAAGCATACAGACATTTCACAATGGTTGACAAATTGATTTTTAGTTACACAATTATATGTTTGTATAATTGTGAGTTTTTACCCTCTAGAGATAGCATTCTTATCAAGTTTTATCCAAACAATTTTTCAATTTTCAGTGTTTTGCTGGCCTCATTTCCATTAGAAGAAATATCTGAAAAGGAGTACATGGTACAGGCATAAAAAATATTTCATTTACATTTTCCACTGGTGATTTTTTCCCAGTTGGCATTTATCAGATATAAATTATATTGTTCACAAAGATAAAGTATTAGACCAGTGTGAACCATTAATGATACCATATTGCATATTCAACCAATCAATGGACACATATTTTATTCTTAAGGCTTTCTTCTGTATGACTAAATTCAAAACAAATCACTAAATGTGGTTTCTGAATTGTCAATCTAACATACAAATATACTCAACTCAATTCTATTGAACACTGAATTGTATTAGTATTGTAAACTTTAATTTTTATGGGTTATATGCCAAATTTTAAATCACCAAAGCACAAAGTACAACTATCAAGAAGCAATATTGCCCCAAAACTCAATAAAACTGACAATGCATTAGTCACCTGCTTTGTTTAGTTTTAGTTTTCTGAAGTTAATTCAAACATTTCTTCTAGATTGCAAGCAACACTTCAGAAAATTGCCTACAATTTTATATTATATATATGTATGTATGTGTATATATGTATACATATATATATATAGAAATAAGATTATATTTGTCCTTCCTCATCAGTTAAAATAATTTTCTTCTAATTATATATATGTGTGTGTGTGTGTTTGTGTGTGTGTGTGTGTGTTTCTGTCTGTATAATATATACATATACATACACGATCCTTTAAGGCTTACAAATCACTTGGCTCACAACCAGAAATTTACTATTAGCATCTCCATTTTACAAATGAGAAAATTGATATACAAAGAGGTCAGTATCAGAGCTCAAAATTGAACCCAGATTATAGGAGCATAGATTTAGATTTCATGAGTCCCAGGTAAACCCTCTTATTTTGCAGATGAGAAAACTAACTCCACATCTCGTACTTTCTCCATTACATTTTCTGGCTTCTTCTATTAAAAAAAAAAAAGGCTGGACACCATAGCATCTTTAAGAGCTGACAAAGTAGATGGTTTTCTCTAAAAATCATTTTGTACTTAGAAAGCATAAAAGGACAGAAAGCTTCAATGAATTTTTTGCTACATTAATAACAGGTTTGCACACTGAAGTAATAGTGCAATTTACTGAGGGGCCTAACTGTCAAACATCAGTTCTTGAAGTATCATACTTCTGGGGCCAAATTTTATTTGCCAAGAGATTTTACTTTGAAGAAAGATGAATAAGATAGAGCTTCCTTTAAAATTGTTCCAAAACCTTGACCCACACAGACAATAATAAAATTAATTATGTATTGAATATCCAGCAGGTATATTTGATTTATCATTTTAGCAGATATCGTTATTATTAAAATCACAAAATATATATTTTCAATATTCATTTGCTCAAGTAGTGAGAACAAATGTATTAATAATGTTCACAAAGATAAAGCCATAACTAAACTCTAACATCCTGAATAATCATGAATAGCCATAAGCAATATATATACACACATATATATTTATATATGTAATATATGTAGTACATATACATATGTATATATACTTTTTAAGTTACCATTTAAATCATATAGAGAAAAAATATTTAAATAAGTAAGAATACTGGGAAAAACTTAAATGATTTTAACCATTTATAAGTAGGTGATATCATGGATAGTGCTATCTGTCTGGAGTTAGAAAGATGAGATTTCAAACTTTATTTCAGAAATTTATTATCCATGTAACCTTAATACATATCTCAGCTTCTATCTGCTTCAGTTCCCTCAAATGTTAAATGAAGATACTAGCACATTGTAGCATTTTTCATAATTGAAAACTTGTAAAATCTTTGGGGAGAGATTATCACAGTGCTGACATAAAATAGCATCTTAACAAACAATTGATACCTTGTATTCCTCAGGAAGGATTTCTTATGCAAAATAAATTCAAAAAGATTTGTTACATTGTTTGAACTCCATAATTTTGCAATTCTTTAATGGTCCATGATAAAAATAATTAATAAGTTATAGATATAATAAATATTTAAAGTTAAGTGTCTTGTTTATAATTAGACAGATAGTAATATTTATCTTAAGTGGGTGAACAACTCAAACTTTAATGGCAGGGAGTATTGTGACTTTCTTAGGAAAATATTCTGTAATGATGTTTTTTATTCTCTTTCCAATGCAAGGAGTGATAAAATAAATGAGTGCCCAAGGTAGTCAAAAAGCCTACTCTGAAAGCACAAAGGTCCACCATAATGTATTAGATTAGGATTCACAAGTTTCTCCCCCAAACTAGCTTTATTTCCCATGTTAACCAAGCCATACCTTTCAACTTTGTCATGAATTGCAAGCCCATTTCTTTAAGGTCTTGTTGATAATTTCTTGGGTTAGAAAGTTCTGTCCCTAGTAAACATTAACAGTTCCTATCTTAGACATCATAATCATGTACATTAATTTGTCCCACATCTTCTTTAAGCTATTGAAATTCCTTTTGGGGTAATATTAAGATTCCCTAGAAAGTCCTTTACATTTTTCTAAGTTATTTTGTGAACGTTTGTCTGTCTTTGCATTGTTATGGAGTCATTTGAAATGTTTGTGCCTCCACTTGGGGTTTTCTTGGCAAAGATACTAGAATGTTTTGATATTTCCTTGTGAAGCTCATTTTCAAACTGAGGAACTGAGACAAACAGGGTTAATTTGTCCAGGAATACAAAAGTAGTAAGTCTGGGGCTAGATTTGAACTTGACTGCAAGATTAAAGCTTCATCTAATGTACTACATAGCTCTCTCACTCCTTAAACTCCATTTTAGATTCAATCAAATATGTGTCCATGAAGTTGTGGCTAGGAACACACAATTTTTAAACATATGGCTCATGATGGATCGAGATATGTTTAATTTCTGGTCATGTGGCCTAAATGCAAGCAGTGTTTTGCCTAGGATTGATGTGCATCAGATTTTCTCTGTAAGTTTTAGTGTATTCTCACAAAATATCTGTTATGTTTTTAGGAAAACCATTGCTTTACCTTATCTTCAGACAAATACTTGTTATATTGAAAGAACAATAAATATTTAAGAATGTATGTAGTTACTGTGCTACGATTTTTTTATGACATTGCATTTTCTTTAAATATTTTGTTTTTTAGAAAACCAATGCACTGATATGGACATTTGTCAAACAACCACCTGGTCTGTATATTTAAGGAAAGGGAATGGGACCTTAAAATAATTATATTAGGCAATGTTTGGAGAGGCAACAGGTTATCCCAGGAAATGACTTATACTTTAGTACTATAGTCAAATTATCAATTTGCATGAGTCAGATACTGAAATAGAAAAAGAACTCAGAAAGATTTATTGGTTAAAATGAGGAGCCCTATAGAAATAAATGAAAAGTAAGCAGTGCAAGAGGGATTCTGAAGTCATTTTCATACATATCTTATCATCCTTAAATCATAAGCTAACTGTATGATGCTCATGTTACTGATGTAGGATTGAAACATATAGAAATTAAGTGACATGCAGGCCATCAGGCCTTTAGGGGGCAGCAAAGAGGGGTTCAATCTATGTATCTCTTGTACCCCAATCCAAAACTCTCTACACCACATATTACTGGCATATAAATTATGTGTGAAGTTTTAAAGAAATCAACATTTTTGAACTGATGTCAGTGTATTTTTTTAAAGTTACGTGTTCATGCATGCATTCTGTGTGTGTGAACACATTAGACAACATTAAAGCCCTTCCTAATTAGTCTTGTCCAAAGTTTCTTTTTAATTCCTTCACTCTCCTATCAACATTAATTTTCAAAGGAGCCCCGTTTCCTGTAATATTAAGTTGATATAACAATGTATGAGTTTCTCATCATAATATGAAAGTAGGGAATTGATTTACTGTCCAGTATATAGTCATAAGTACCATAGAATTGAGGAAGTAGCAGGATCTATCCCTCTTTCCAGCTGTTTTAAGCTAACCTACAAAAGTAATTGTTACCCAAGTTTATTTTTCTGGATTGGCCCAAAGCTGCCTGTGTTGTCAGTAAAGAGTATGTACAAAGGATCTATGAGATGGATAATATTGTACTTAAGAAAGCTGTTTTCCTAACATTTTCCTTTGGGTGCATGTTATATTCCCCTGATTTGAAAGTTTCTTAGATTTCTTAGAGTCTGCCTTAAGAAATGTATGCCTTTTGGAATATCCAAAGCATGTACTGGGAAGATTCTTAGTTATAGCTGTGCATCAGCAACAATGAGTTGTAAATTTTTTTTCCCTGTGGTCATAGATATGCCCAACAGGATCATTCAAATGAAAGAATTTATGAGTATTGCAATAACAGTAATCTACAACTGAAAATAATTGTATTTTCTCTGAGCTCCCAAGTGGCTCAAAGAAGGTAATAAATATTTGATTTAGCAGCTATAGAAAATGCCAACAATACAGTTTTAATGATATATAAACAAACCAAATGCAGGTATATCATTAACCCTGGAAAAAATGGTGTTAATGTTGCCTGACAAATCCATCATAGCTTCATCCAAAGTTAAAAGTGGCATTATAGAGAAATGGATACAGCAACAAATGATGAGTAGGTTGACATTCAGAGAACTGTTGAACAACTTGCATTTGTGAAGGATGATGTTATTCATCTTCAGAGATACAGAGGCACAAAAAAGTATTGTAATCTTATGTAGATGCATCTATCCATCTATCTATCATCTATCTATCTATATGTGTATGGTTCTATATATGTACATACATAGATATCTATGCACATATATAAATATATATATATGATGTTATCCATCTTCAGAGATAGGCACAAAAAAGCATTGCAATCTTATATAGATGTGTACATCTATCTATCATCTATCTATATGTGTATGGGTATTGATATCTCTGCATGCATACATATATGTGTATATGTACATATGTTTACATATATATGTATCCACATGCAAACATATGTATTTTGCTAACAAACAATTTACATAAATATTTTAAATTGTACTTTTCTTTGGGGGAGAAAAAGGAAGGGGAAGAAAAGAGGAAAAATAAAATAAAACAGTACATAGTGGAAAGCAAAACAAAAAAAACCTACAAAAATATCTTCAGCTCTGAACACAATGTGTAGTATATATTATATAGGCTTTCCAGATAATGAAATTTATTGCTTTATATTTTGAATCCTTTCTTATGTTTTGTTGTGCATATGGCAAAGTTTGTTTTCCTTTCCTATTTTTCATTGATTTTAAATAATAAATACAAACTAACATGTATTTATTAAATTTTTCTGTAAGAACAGATCTGATCATATCAGTCTTGAGTTTTTAGGTGATCTATCAAATACCAATGCCATTCAAAAATAAGACATATATTAATATGAGCAAATAATCAAAAGCATAAACAAACACATTAGATATAAAACAGAATTAAAATGTCTATTGACAAAACAATTTTAAAGCCCCCAAATAAGAATACTTACATTATTTGGAACACAAGATTTTAAAATCATAAATGTGGAAAACTATCTTCACATGGATTTTGAAAATAAAAAGTTAACACTTCAAAAAACTCTAATAAAATAATATGTGTAGAACACTTCATAAACCTTTAATTGCTATATAGGTGTTAAAATTAAAAGATTAAAATTAAAAGAAAAACTGGTATTAGTAAAATATTTTATAAAACTGTGTATTTCTGTAGTAACTAAGAAATACTGAAGCTCACCTCATTGGTAAGAAATGTACAGAATCGATTTTTTAATTCTTGATTTTAAAACAGATACTTCTCTCTTCCTTCCCAGGTCAATTTTGGATCTGAATGCCATTTTGTTCAAGAGAATAAGGAATGCAATCTTATAATGATATCCTGTGCATTTTACTAATGCTTCAGATTATAATTGGAGTCTTTGGGAATGGTTTACTCCTTTACTTGTATGCCTTTAATTTAATCACTGTACAAAGGATAAAACCCATTGATCTGATTTTTGTTAATTTGTTCCTTTCTCATATTGTAATGATTCTTTTCAGAGGAGTTCCAACTGCAATTCAAGTTTGTATAAAGAAATTTTTCCTCAGTGACATTGAATGCAAAATCATTATTTATCTGCAAAGAGTGTCCCGAGGACTTTCACTTTGCAATACCTGCCTCCTGAGTGTCTTCCAGGCCATCACCATCAGTTCCAACAGCTCCAAATGGGCAGAGCTCAAAGCCAAAGCAACAAAGTCCATTGTTCCATCCTGTGTCTTCATATGGGTACTCAATTTGGTGGTAGATGTAATTGTGCCTCTACATGTATCTGACCCTAAAAATACTACTCTCAGTAACCTTAAGAACAATCTAGGATATTGTTCTATAGACTGGCATGCCATTTCTACCTCAAAAATACTTATTTGGAAAACACTTTATGATGCCGTATTTTTGGGATTCATGGCCATTGCAAGTGGCTATATGGTGTTTGTTTTGTTCAGACACCACTGGCATGTCCAATATCTTCATACCCCTAGCCTCCAACCTATTGCCACCCCAGAAATCAGAGCCACTAAAGTCATTCTGTTGCTTATGATTATTTTTGTATGCTTTTATTCATTTAGTTCCATCAGTATAATTATAATGGAAAATTCTAAAGATAAAAGCCATTGGCTTGTACATATGTCTATATTTTTTACTTTATTTTACTCTACAGTCAGTCCTTTTGTTTTAATCAATAGTCCTTCACAACTCAACTGTTGTAATATTTTCAAAAAAATAAAAATTCTCATCCCCACTCATTAAAAACCCAGAACAAAGACATTTGAACTTTGAAATTTTAAAGTAAAAAATAAACAATTTTTATCCAGAAAACATAATTTTAATATATGTGTATATATTCTGTAGCATACTATAATACTATATGATATATAATTATGTATAATATGAATTATCATCAAATACTACTATATGTAATATCTAACACCTATATAGCACTTAAAGGTTTATGAAGTGTTCTACACATATTATTTTATTAGAGTTTTTTGAAGTGTTAACTTTTTATTTTCAAAATCCATGTGAAGATAGTTTTCCACATTTATGCTTTTAAAATCTTGTGTTCCAAATTTTTCTCCCTCCCTTCCACACATCTTCCCTTATTCAGGAAGTCATCCAATATATGTTAAACATTGGCAATTCTTCTATGCACATTTCCAAAATTATCTTGATGCATAAGAAAAATTAGAACAAAAAGAAAAAAAATGAGAAAGAAACCAAAATGTAAGCAAACAACAACAAAAAATTGAAGATACTATACTACTCACTAGTTTATCTTGTGGATAATGGAGAGACTTGTTCTGTTCAATCATAAGGCAAGAGAACAAAGGTAAAGAAAAATTGAGATCAGTAGAGACATCTTGTGGGCAACTGCTTGTTGCAAATAAGTTTGCAAACTAGTGGTTGCCTTTCATCTTAATGTTTCTTAGAGCCAATATCTTCTTCATTGCATATTCTACCCTATCTTAAGATAATTAGCTAATGCTAGTGACTCCAGTATTTCCAATGAAAGTTTCCATTTTAATCAAGCAGGTCATTTTTTTTTCCTACCAATCAAACCTCTGTGCATCGTTAAGGAACCTTTGAGATATTAATTAACATATTTTTGACAGATCTGGTACCTGGTGTAGAGGTGCATTCTACCTGACTCCTTGATCCCCACATTTGAGGCCCCTGACACTTCCTCTCTCTTTTATCCCCCGCCTTGAGTTCACACCTTTGCATGTGAGAAACTTCTAAGGCTGTAATTCTCATATAAAAGTTCTGATTATGATAAAGACGTTTTCGAAATTCTTGCCATGATTAAACCCACTATGGTCTCCCCTCCTTCATCACAGTGCCTTCCCTCTAATGGTACCTTTCTCCTTACTCTAGCTAACTCTGGTTAATCTAACTTTATGATCTCTCTCTATATATTTCATATTTGTCATTATTATTTACTACTTTTGCCACTTATTTTGGTCTATAAACTCTTCTCCTAAATAAAATTTCTTTTTGGAAAATAGAATGGCCATTCTCAATTTGTCACATATTTATTTCTAATGTGGTATTGCTACCCTGAACCCATTGCTACAATTCTCTTAATGTTCCATGTAGTTTGTTAAAAAAAAAAACCTCCTAAAATTAGAACATCATTTTCTAACTACAGATAAAAAAAATACTGATTTCATATGGTTATGATGAGTATCACAAGATATGTCTCTACAATATGGGTGCCATAATTAATTATAATTTTTTTTTGCTTTTTGCTGGGGCAATTGGGGTTAAGTGACTTGCCCAGGGTCACACAGCTAGGGAATGTTAAGTGTCTGAGACCAGATTTGAACTCAGATCTTTCTGACTTCAGGGCTGGTGCTCTAACCACTGCTCCACCTAGCTGCCCCTATAATTATTTTTAAAAAGAGGAATCAATTTCTAGTCATATGAAAAGGTACTCCAAATCACTATTAATCAGAGAAATGCAAATTAAGACAAATCTGAGGTACACTACACACCTGTCAGATTGGCTAAAATGACAGGAAATGATAATGACGAATGTTGGTGGGGATGTGGAAAAATTGGGATACTGATACATTGTTGGTGCAGCTGTGAACGGATCCAGCCATTCTGGAGAGCAATTTGGATCTATGCTCAAAAAGTTATCAAACTATGCATACCCTTTGACCCAGCAGTGTTTCTATTGGGTTTATATTGCAAAGAAATCTTAAAGACAGGAAAGGGCCCCAAATGTGCAAAAATGTTTGTGGCAGCTCTTTATGTAGTGGCTAGAAACTGGAATCTGAATAGATGCCCATGAAGTGGAGAATGGGTGAACAAATTATGGTATATGAATATTATGGAATATTATTGTTCTGTGAGAAACGACCAGCAGGATGATTTCAGAGAGACCTGGAGAGACTTGCATGGACTAAAGCTGAATGAAATGAGCAGAACCAGGAGATCATTATACACGGCAACACTAATATGATGATCAATTCTGATGGACATGGCTCCCTTCAACAATGAAATGTTTCAAACCAGTTCCAATTATTCAGTGAAGAAAGCCATATACACCCAGAGAGAGGGATACGAAATGTGGACCACAGCATAACATTTCCATGCTCTCTATTGATATTTGCTTGCATTGTGTTTCCTTTCTCAGATTTTTTTTTCTTATAGATATGATTTTTCTTACACAACAATGATGTGTGGAAATATGTATACATATCTTGATTTATCAAGTATTTTAACCTAATTAACATGTAGTGCATTTCCTGCCATCTAGGGGAGGGGTGGGCAGTAGGGGGGGGAAATTTGTAACAGAAAGCTTTGTAAGGATCAATGTTGAAGAATTACCCATATGTTTTGCAAATAAAAAGTTTTAATAAAAAAATTTAAAAAAAGAAAAAGGAATCAATTAGAGTTTGCTGTAGAAAAATAATCACAAATGTCTTTAGATTTCAGACACTATGGCCTTCACATCTTGGTGTTCAGAGAACACTATAGTTACTGCCTCCCTTCATAATATAAGGCAAAGGGGAAAAAAAGTTCTTTCACAGATGGAAGGAGTTGTTCCTTTGGAGATTATAATTACTTTTAATAGCTGTTGGGGATTTTTACCAGAGATAAAAGGATGTTTCCATTTCAGACCCATGACAAATTCCTTCTGCAAACTGGTATTTTTAAGGTGACAGGGTAATTAGAGCTCTTGGGGGAGATGTGCTCAGCAAAGACTATGCCTATAACTCCAGGCCTGACCATCCTCACAGAACACATACATACACACACTCACACCCTCACACACCCTGCCCCCCCCCACCTCTAGCCACTGCTTTGGCAGTCCAGATCAGACTGGTGAGTAACTTTACATCTTTGTCACAGAGATCAGATTCCTGGAAATCTCATTTAGGACAAAGGTTTTTATTTCTCTCAGTGTTTGGGATGCAAAAGAAATCCTGCCCATGAAGCATCAGTAGAGATTATTCCCTTTTTAGATTACCACCAGGCCATGTTATCCTTTCTTTGGTATTTTTCTGATACCTCTGTTTTCATCCCCTCCCTCATGTGGTCCCAACCAGACTAAGGGCAGCACACAGGTGGTTATGATTCAGAGACTGGGAGATTCTGCTCTGAAACACTCCTGGAAGAAAACTACATCCTAATTATACCCTTTCGGTTTCAAGCAGGAAAGGAGCTATAACTTTTAGGTTCAATCCAAGACCAACAGAAGGTTCTGATCTCTGATTCAGAGATCCCTATCCACCTCACTCTGCAAAGGCAGACTGATTGAGCACTGTGGGTCTTAGACCCTTGGCTGCTGCTCTCAGGGGCTTCAGACCCTTCACCTCTGGTGTCTGTCCTTTCTTTCCCCATACAGACTGCAGGTTTGGAAAGTGTGTGGGTGCCAGGCTGAGAATTCCTGTGGGTACTGTTCCAGCAAATGTTCCACAGTCTAATCTCTCTCTGTGTCAGGATCTCAGACTTAGAGATTTGGAGGAGAAAATAATTCAGAGAAATGGATCTAAAGTCCCCATTTTACAGGTGTGGGAACAGAGATCCAGAGACACTTAGGGACTTTTTCAACGTCAAAACAATTTATGGTTTACTGAGGCTGTTTCAATGCACTTGTTCTCTGACTGCTATGTAGTTCCTTCTACTGTACTTTTCTGCTCCTTGGATGGCCTTTGTCCTTGTTTGATTTCAATGTAGCTTTGACTGATTAACTGACAGTGCTCTCAATGCAGTCTTCCACCCTTCATGGTTGTTTCCTGCTTTTTTCTTCCAAGAATCTTAACTTCAGCCACTGTAATACAGATAGTTAATCTAAAGTTTAGTGCCTTCCTGCATTTCAAAATTTACTTTTTACTAATCAGGACAAGCTATTTAATTCTCTGTCTTAGAGTCTCAAATCTCTTTGACACCTATGCAACATAGTAGAGTGGGAAGATCTCTCTTATTAGAAGGATAGGATTTTTTTTGGGGGGGTCCACAAAAAATTTTCTGAAAGAAATAAGAACTGTATCCTGCATGACAGGGAGGTCCAATAACATTTGATATTGTTTATTCTAATTGTAACGATAACCTCTTTCTAAATAATTAAAGAGAATTGAAGAAAAATTTATAAGAAGAGAAATTTATATACTTTGGAAATCATTATTGGTATTATTGATATTTTGTTAATATTAGCATAATTATAAAATTATATAAAATAATAATTACTCAAGAAACATATTTTTCATAAGAATTTAGTTATTTAACCTGAGCTTATAACCAATCAATTAATTAGAACGAGGTTATTGTTGTGATAATTAATTAACCAATTCTCTTATCAAATACAGTTCATAGGCTTAACTTCATACAATGTATTTTATTAAAATCTCTATTCACAGTTTACCTTGATGCTGAAATAATTGAAAGTTATTCACTATGGTTTCAACAAAGAAGAGATTATTCTCATTATTTTCATTAATTCAGGATTTATTCCACAATTTGTTCAAATCTAACAATATTCATTCCTTTAATAGAAGTTGTCTGTAGTCAAATATTCTAACAAAATGCAGGCAGTAGGGTCTTAATTTTTGTACTCAAACATAGTCTTCATTTGTAACATAATCCTACTGACAATAATTCTGCTCAATTTTTAAACCAGTTTAACTATATGGATCTGTAATTGATGTTCTTCAAGATGCATCCATGTTAAAAAAATATACATAGTGGAATTTCACTAAACTTCTTATCTTTCTTTACTAATATAACCAATTAATTGGTTTTATTAGTTTTATATTGTTGACACAAACGTCACCTTTTAGTATTCTTTTTATGCTCTGGATAGATTTTTAAAATATCATATATGTGTACCTGATTTCAATTGAATGTATGTACTTTCAACTTCCAATTTCTCAAGTATTGAGAACAAATGTATTAATAGTGTTAATAATGCTAAAGTTATAACTGAAATCTAACATATTGAATAATTATGAATAGATATAATCATTACCTATATACATATACATATATGCATTATATATATGTAAATATACAATTAATCATTACCTATATGCACATATACATACTATATGTATATGATATAGCATAAATATAAGTAATTTTAAATTGAAATTTGAATTATCAAGAGAAAATATTTAGCTAGATAAGAATACTGGAAAAATAACCAACAGAATTTAGCCATTTATAGGTAGGTAATGTCATGGATAGTAATTTGTGAGTGTAGTTGGAAAGGCATGATTTCAAACTTTATTCCAGAGATTTATTATCTATATAATCATGCTCAATATGCTCAAGTTCTGCCTGCCTCAGTTTTTTTAAAATGTTAAATATAGATAGTAAAAACTCTCCCTGGTGTTTTTCATACTTCAAAACTTGTTAAGTATTTGTATAATGATTATCATATTGCTGACATAAAATATACTTTAAAAACACTTGATACATTGTATTACTCAGTAAGGATTTCTTATGCAAAATCAATCTAAAAGATGTGTTACTTTCTTTGAGCCTAATAATGCTGCAAATCTTTCATGCTCAATAATAATAATAAGGATTAATAAGTCATAGATATTGAATTAAATACTTAAAGTTAAGTGTCTTCTTAATGACGAGACAGATAGTAATTCCTTGGGGGGGGATTCATAGATTTTAATGGAAGTCATCATTATGGATTTCTTAGCAAAGCATTCTATAATTATTTCTTTCATTCTCTTCCTAATGCATTCATGAACTGAAAAGGATAATGACTATCCAGGATAGTCAAAATGTTTTCTCTAAAATCACACATGTGCACCATGGTATTCTTTATTACAGTTCTCAGTTACTCTCTAAAATTACATGTATTTCATCTCTGTAACCAAGCCATTTCTCTCAGCTCTGTCATGAATTGCATGTCCATTTCTATAAGAACTTATTCTTTGTTTCTTGGATTAGAAAACTGTGTCCTTAGGAAACATTAAAAGCTTCTATCTTTGACAACATAGCCATGCAGATTTATTTGGCCAACATGTTTTAGAAACCAGAGCAATTCCTTTTATGGATAATATTAACACCCACCCCCCTAGAAAGTTTCTGAGTTATTTTATGAATCTTTGCTTGTCTTTGAGTTGTGGGTTTGTTTCAGTCATGTGCAAATCTTTGTGATGCCATTTGGAGGTTTCTTGACAAAAATACTAGAAGGGTTTGCTGTTCGATCTGAGGCTCAAATTAAAAAGAGGAACTGAGCCAAACAGAGTTAATTTGCCAAGGGACAAACAAGTAGTGAATCTAAGGCAGGATTTGAATTCAGAACCTTTGACTGCAAAGCTAATTAATGCTTAATACACATAAAGAAACCAAACACAGAAAGATACTATGGGATTAATGAAAATTAGGGTTCATCTTCAGAGGAGGATATTGAAGCAAAAAAAAAAGTAAAATTAAAATAAAAGGTTTTCTCTACTCTATGGAGTTATGCTAAATAGTCATTTACCTAAAACAAATTCAGAAAAAAAGTTCAAACACTTGAAAAGTCAAATGAAAAAGATTGAAGAAAAAATTCAAAATAACAATGGAAGAAAAACAAGATTTTGAAAAGGAATCAATTAAGTGGGAAAAAAAGTCTAGAATCTATAGACAGGAAATGACTCCTTGAAAACTAGATTTGGACAAGGGGAAGACAGCAAAATTATGAGATTAAGAAATTATATATATATATATATGTATATATAATTATAATACTATATATAAATATATAGTATTATTTTTTATATATTATATTATACATAAATATATATAATATAAAAAATGAAATAAAATAGTGGGAAAATGTCTCACATAGAAAACAACTGATCTGAAAGACAGAATAAGAAAAAAAATGGAAGATTCATACTATCTGAAAGTTTTGGTGCCCCTTAAAACATTATATAAGAAATAATTTAAAAAATTGTGAAATGTTAGAACAAGAGTATAAATAGAAAAATATTCACAGATCACCAATTTGAAGAAATGCTATGAAGAAAATTGAAAGTAATCACAGCAAAATTCTATAATCTCTAGTTCAAGGAGAAAATATGATGAACAATAAGAAAAAAAGAACAATTAAAATATCATAGAGGCACAGTTAGAATCACACACGGCCTCACAGGTACACTAAAAGACTGCATGTTCTGGAATTCTTTATTCTGAAGAATAAAAGAATTGGGTTCATAGTTGAAAATATCATTCCCAGAAAAATTCTGTGTTAAAGAAAATATAATTCTGGATGAAAAACATATTTAATGTATTGATGGACTTTCATGATTTTGTTGCAAAAAGACATGAATTTAATAGAAAATTTTATATATAAAATCCAGGAAAAATATCAGTAAACATCAAAGACTAATTTAAAAGACTCAATAATGCCAGAATATTTACTTTTTTATATGTGAACAGGTAAACTATATGTCTAAAATTTTCATTAGTAATTAGGTAATTCAAAAGAAAGATTGAGGTAGAGCTATGTAGTATGTGATATATACAAATGAGGTATAAGATGAAGTAACATAGAGGAATTAAATGGGAGAGAAAGGCTAATAATTCCTATTCCACACTCATTGGCAATTATAAAGAGAGAACACACACACACACACACACACATATACAAATCTACATTCAGAAATGAATGAGTATACATGTATTGTACTTGTCATATAATTTATCCTACCTAGCATGTATTAGATTACCTGTCATCTAGGGGTGGGGGGCAGGGGGAGGGAAAGGAAAAGCTTGGGGAAAAAAAGTTTTTTTGCAAAGGTCAATGTTGAAAGGTCACTCATATGTTTTGCAAATAAAAAGCTTTATTAAAAAAAAAGAAATGAATGAGAAACTAAGGGAAAAAAAAAGCGGTGGTAGAGGATAAAGGAGAGGACCCTATGGAGACCTGCGTTAAAGAGAGAACAACATTTATGCTTTTAAAAGGGAATACAAGGCTTCTAAATTTTTAAGGAAATAAGAAGGAGAGGAAGTAAGATGGGTCTAAAGTAATAGGAGGACAAGGTTGTAGCAGAGTTTGAAAGGGTTGGAAATAAGATATAAATGTTTATAAAAGAAAGATCAGGAGTCAAATTTATGAAACAAAAAGAGGTGTGGTAATCATAATCTCAGAGAAAGTTAAAGCTAAAATGGATTTAATCAAAAAAGAAAATTTGGGAAACTATACTATATGTCAGCTATGTTAATTAATATTCTTTTAGAGTATTTAAAATAAGAAAGCAATATAAGGTCAGAATATTGCTATGGCTCAGGAAATAATGAACATGTGAATTCAGAAAACTGTAACAATTTAGGCATATAAAGGAAGATGTCATCCATTTTGAGAGACAGAGGGACAAAAAAAGGTTTTTTCGAAAGTTTGTATGTGTGTGTATTTATTCGTATGTATATACAAACATGATTTGGTTATGAATATCAATCTATATATAAATATACACATATGTATTTGTGTCTATAATTATATGTATATATAGGTCTATATATACACATACACATACATACCTGTATATATAAACATACATACATTCAATACACACATATAGACATATATATGTGTATATATGTATACATATGCATGTAGAAATAGTAGTTTTCTTGGGCCAGTGAAGGAGGAAGGGAAAGAAAAGGGGGGAAATAACGTAAAAAATTGCACAGCTGAAAACAAAAGGAAACCCATAAGATAGCAAACAAAAATCTTTAGCTCTGAACAAAATGTGTAGTACATACTATATAAATTTTGTAGATAGAGAAATTTTTTGCTTTGCAGTTTAAATCTTGTCTTATGTTCTACTGTGTCCATGGCAAGTTTTTGTTTTCCTTTCACAATTTTATATTTAAGTTTTAAATAATAAAAACAAATGAACATGCATTTTATAATATTTTTTCTGTAAAAATCAGATCATATCATCTTCAGTATTTATGTGATCTATGAAGTATCAATGCCATTCTAAAACTGAGGAATATAGATTTATGCAAACACATAATTGAATTAATATATATATATAGATACATAAAACCAATAGAGATAAATTAGAATTTTAAAAATCCGTGCTTAAAAATAAAACCATCTTATAATGCCCCAAAATAAGAAAAAAATGTTTGCATCAAGAAAATTTAAAAAATGATGTGACTAAAATATTTTCTAAAATTTTATATTTTATAATAACCAAGAATAACTGAAGCTCACCTAATTGGAAAGAAGTGTGTAGAATATCATTTTGAATTTCTGGTTTTATAACAGAAACTTTCCCCTTTTTTCCCAGGGCACTTTGGATCTGAATATCTTCTGTCCAGGAGAATAAGCAATGCAATATAACAATAATATCTTGTGCATTTTACATATACTTCAGATTAAAATTGGAGTCTTTGGGAATGGTTTACTCCTTTACTTATATGGCTTTAATTTAATCACTAGTGAAAGGATAAGACCTATTGATGTTATTTTCATTAATTTGTTTTTTTCCCATATTGTAATGGTTCTTTTCAGAGGAGTTCCATTTGTCATTCAACTTTGCATCCAGAAAATTTTCCTGAATGACATAGAATGCAAAATCATTATTTATTTTCAAAGAGTGTCCCGGGGTCTTTCACTTTGCAATACCTGCCTCCTGAGTGTCTTCCAGGCCATCACCATCAGTTCCAACAGCCCCAAATGGGCAGTGCTGCAAGCCAAAGCCCCAAAGTACATTGTTCCATCATGTGTCTTCATGTGGGTCCTCAATCTGTTGGTAGATGTAGTTGTTCCTCTATATGTGACTGGCCCTAGGAACAACACACTCAGTCACCTTAAGAAGAACCTGGGATACTGTTCTATAGATTGGCATGCCATAACAGCCTCCAATCTTGTGATGTGGAAGACACTTTATGATGCAGTGTTTCTGGGGCTCATGGCCATTGCCAGTGGCTACATGGTGTTTGTTTTGTTCAGACACAAACGACAAGTCCAATATCTTCACAGCACTAGTCTTAACCCTGTTGCCACCCCAGAAACCAGAGCCACTAAAGTCATCCTGTTGCTCATGATTATCTTTGTGTGCTTTTATTCATTTAGTTCCATTTTTGTTATTGCAATGGAAAAATCTACAGATACAAGCCAGTGGGTTATACACTTTAATGCATTCTTTACTTCATTTTACTCAACAGTAAGCCCTTTTGTTGTATTCAGTAGTGATTCACAGATCCTCAATTTTTGTAATATTTTTAAAAGAATAAAAAATTCTCATCCAAAATCATTAAAATTACAGAAAAATCCATTTAAATTATGAAATTTCAGAGAATAAAATAAACACCAATATCTCAGTTCATTCAAACTTTTTATTCTTGAAAGAGTTTACTGGAGTAAAAGTCAAATTTTTCTTAGTCAGAAAATGAGGCTTTTTTTGCATTTTCAGATGCAACATTCTGTCTACTAAATCTAAAATTATGTTTACAAAGCAAAAAGAGTAATGTTAGATGGAAGTTGATTAAAAATTCAAAATTGTGTTTCCATCCCTCATTCCCTGATGTAAAACACTTTAATTTTCACCAAGTTCAATAGACATACATTTTATTTTTTTCCTCAAGGAAATTATCTTTTTTATTAAAAGCAAAATGCATGCAAAACATATCCATAGGTAATTATTCAACACTGACCTTTGCAAAACTCTTCTATTCCCCCCCCACCTTTTCCCTAGATGGCAGGTAGTCCAATACATGCTAAATATGTTAAATATATGTTGAATGCAATATATGTATAGATATTTATATAATTATCTTGCTGAACAAGAAAAATCAGATCAAGAAGGCAGGTAAAAAAAAAACTGAGAAAGAAAAAAGTACAAGAAAACAACAACAGAAAGAGTGGGAATGCTATGTTGTGGTCCACTCTCAGTTCCCATGGTCCTCTCTCTCTTGGTGTAGATAGCATGAACTTTTGGAACTGGTTTGAATCATCTCATTGTTGAAGAGAACCACATTCATCAGAATTGATTATGGTATAATCTTGTTATTGCCATATATAATGATCTCCTGGTTCTGCTCATTTCCGTTATCATCAGTTCATGTAGGTCTCTCCAGGTTTCTCTGAAATCATCCTGCTGGTTGTTTCTTACAGAACAATAATATTCCATAACATTCATATTCCATAATTTATTCAGTCATTTTCCAACTGATGGGCATCCACTCAGTTTCCAGGTTCTAGCCACTACAAAAAGGGCTGTCACAAACATTTTTGCACATGTGGGTCACTTTCCTTCCTTTAGATCTCTTTGGCATATAACCAATAGAAACAATGCTGGGTTAAAGGATATGCACAGTGTTATAACTTTTTGTGCATATTTCCAAACTGCATACATTTTAAGAACCAATTACATGAGATGTTAAGATACACTTTGCTTTTTTGTGATTTTCTTTTTTTATTTTTGAAACATATCCACAGATAATTTTTCAACATTTAGCCTTGCATAGCCTTGTATTTCAGATTTTCCCCTTGTCCCCACCACCTCCCCTAGATGACAAGCAATCCAATATATGTTATACATGTTAAAATATATGTTAAATCCATTATGTGTAAATATATTTATACAATTCTCTTGCTGCACAAGAAAAATCAGATCAAAAAAGAAAGAAAACAAAATGCAAATGAACAACAACAAAAAGAGTCAGAATGTAATGTTGTGATCCATGTTCATTTCCCACAGTTCTCTTTCTGGCTGTAGATGACTCTCTACATCACAAGATCATTGGAGATGGCATCAATCATCAGAGATAATACTCTGAAAAGTATTGAGAGTAGAAGCAGTGTGGCTGCTCATATGCCTTGGTAAAATGAGATTATTAATTTTGACTCTGAGATTCAAGATCCAATTTCTGGTTACACTACCTACTTTTTTGTGTGTGTCCATTGGGCAAGTCCTTTATATTCTGTTCATTTTAGATTTTTCTCTGAAAACAAAAGTATATGGAATACTTTTGGTTACAGAAAAAAAAATCTAAAAGCTGACCAATCAAAATCTGAGGTTCCAGCCAAGTCTAAATAGTTCTGTCTACTCACCCAATGTTCCCTTACTTGAAGGTAAGAACAGCTGACTCAGAGTGGTTTTCACCCTCTGAAACACCCATTTTTGAAAGATATATAAGCCTGCCACTATGAGTATCTTTGGCTTTTGAGGGTGCCATTGACCTTTTTTATGTATGGTAAAGAAGTCATAGAATAAGTATGTCGATTAAGTATAAAATTCTTATTAAGACACGAGCAATGTCAAGAATTTATTTGCTTAATTTTACTTATATATTGTAGTAAAATCTGTTGTAATGTAGAGGAAGGGTCAATGGGAGAAAGAGGAGAAATCTTGTTTGAGAGAGCATCAGGTAAAATGTGACTAAATCCTTTCTTCTACAGGTATACTTTTGTACAGGAACTCTGACCAGTTCCCATTTGAACCTCAATTACACAATCGATAAAGAATATGAGGCTACCCAACTTTAGAGAAGTATGTAAAAAAAAAAGTCTGTGCCAAAAATCAACCAGAGAATGGACAATATTATCGAATAATAAATATTTAAAATACAATTTATTAGAAAAATCAGAGCAGATATAACAATCATAAAATCAGAAAAGGAAAGTAGCAAAAATATGGGAAAGAACAAGAATGAATGAATTTATATTAAATTTATATTAAAATAAATGAAGAAATCACAATGAAAATGGAATTTTGATATTTCATGAAATTATGCATAAAACCTAGAAAGTTAGTTTAAATAAGAAACACAACTTGTAAAAGAAGAGAATATGAGAATTATTTCAGAAATCAGTTTTCAAAGTTGTAATGACTGAAGCAGATAAGAGAATTGAGCAGACAAGAATGGATTTCCAAAGACATAAAGGATCAAATAAGTAGAATGAAAACTTAAGTATTCATAAAAATGCAAAAGCAGAAAAAAATGGTTTGAAAAATAAATTACCAAAAAAAGACGGCAGATCCAAGATGTCAATGTAGAAACTGGATTTGAGCTGACATTTCTCATTATTCCCTGAAAAATAACTTTAAAATACTGCATCAAATTTTATTCATAAGTCAACAAGTGCTTTAGTAGACCATTTTTCCAGCCACAGATGTAAAGCAATTAGAGTCCCAAGGAAGCAAGGGCTCTGGTTTAAGTTTTGAGTTGAGGGAGTAGGGTTATTACTTCCTGGTGAACAGTTTCAGAGCACAATTATCTCAGTTCCTTAAGGAAGAATCTCTTCCAAAATAAGAACCAGAGTTCAGTGAAGAAAACAGTGAACATGCCTTTCTCTATATCACAGCTTTAGAAGCACAGAAAACTCCAAGAGCTAGTTATGAAAGCAACAGGAAAAGAAAAAAAATAACTTTCACAACAAAGCCTAAAACTAAAATAATAATAATAATAATAATAATAATAAAATGATGCCTCTCAATCACCTCTTCCAAGAGGTGAAGAGAGTCAAATTTAAATAATTCCAAGTTATACAAGCAAGAAAAACCAGCAGGCCATCATAATATCATCTCACTATAAAAAACAAACAAACAAAATGTTATAGTGGCAAGGAAGCTCAAGACATTAACTTAGAAGAATTCAATAACTTGGAAACATTTATAGCTTCAAAATAAAATGCAGAATTCAAATTAATGCAAGAAGCATTCCTAGAAGACTTCAATAAAAAGATAAACAAGAGCAAACTATTAATTCAGTCTTTTATTTTCTCCAAATTCTAAATGAAGGCACTAAAATTCACTTGCTTATCTTTTTCTCTTTACAGATAAGAGAATTTGAGAGTAGGTATCCTAAATTAAATTAATTAAATATAATTAAATGTAATCTCCAACCTATCTTCATTCATCTATTTCATACTATTTGAATGTCTCCAAATTTTAAAAATAAAAGAAAGAAAAAACATATATTCAGAAATATGCATAAGTTATGTACTCCTATTGCTCCCTAAATGTGTCATCTAGTTTTTTTTTAAAGAGATGCTTGAAAAATAATAGGGAAATCATTTTTATCTATAGATAATAAAAGCTTTAATTTCAAAAGATTGCATTACAAAAGTCACTATGTAGATATAATTATTAGTAACAGATTAAGTATTGTTTTAGGTTTTTTTTTGTTTGTTTTAAAATGTTCACATGTATTCCTTAATATGTCCCTCCCTGATTAATGTTAATGAAATCTAAGCTCCTCCAAGGGAGGATAAGTCAATACTAATAAACCTAATTAAGCATGTGCCATAACAGGAACATGCGACCAAATTTTGAACCTTAGAGTTTGAATGTCAATCGTGTTTTGAAGGCTTTGAATTACTTTTGACCAAGATACTGTGGACCACTGGTTTGACTCTGCCCCAATCCCTTATCTTTACAGCCATGTTACAGAATTTTAGAAAACAGAATTTTTTCCTTCCACCATTCCTGACACATGTTCTACCAAATCTGAAGATCAGTGGACCAGTGCTAGTGATGCTTGTATTTCCCCTGAGGGTGTCCATTTCAATCAAGCAGAACCCAGTCTGTTAATGGTAAACACTTTTCCCCATCCTGTTGTCACCATGACTCATTGGGTACCATGCCTTCATGAATCCTCTTGCTCAGAATTAAACTTAAACTTTATTTCAACTTTCTCTAATTAAATAAGCAGTATCATGGAGCCTCTAAGCTTGGAGTTTTCTATATGAAAAATAAAATCCTGATAGAGTTTCATTATCAAACCAGGCTTTTGGATCAGTTCAATCCAGACAGAGCAAAGATAAAAGTAATTTACAAGAGAATTTGGGAAATTTTATTCAATCAACAGACAACCAGGTGTTAGAGAGAATCGAGGACTTTATTTAATTCAAGAAACTTGAGTTCAAATAGAAATTGTCATTCATTTTGTCCTCCAAATCCTGGATCATGTCATGCAAGCTCTCTCAGTCATATGGACTAAGAAAGAATAGAGTTTAGATAGATTAGTTCTCCTAATTCAGACTAACCTTTGCTTCATCCTTATTTTTCTAATGCACATTGAATCTATAAGCATGTTTCTACATCTTAAAAGACAATAAAAAATACTCAAAAAGAAACACATACAATTTAAATGACTCTACATTTCCCTCAATGTGTTACCTAATTTTTTTTCTTTTAAACAAACTCATAAAATATATATGATCATCATTTACTATCTACAGATAATAACAGTACTAATTCCACATGGTTATTTTGGTTATCAAAAGATAGTCTCTTCACTGAAATATTAAATTAATTATAATTAGTTTTAGAAAGAACTGAATCAATATGAGGTGGGTTTTTTTTGGTAGAACTCTAGATTTCAGGAAATTGTTCCCTCATATATCAATGCACAGAAATCACTATCTGTATTTACTCTTTTCATATTATCAAGCAAAAAAAATCTTTCATAAATGTAAGGAGTTGCCCCTTTAGAGATTCTAATTAGTGATTTTTAATAGCTGCTGGGGACTTTTACCTGAGATAAAGGGATGTTTCTATTTCAGAAGCATGACAGATTCTTTCTGTCACTTTTTGTTTTTGAGGTGACAGGGTAATTGCAGTTCTTGGGGGAGATGAGCTCAGAAAAGGCTGTGCTTATAACTGCAGGCCTGACCATCCCCACAGAACACACACATGCACACTTGCACAAGCACACACACCCACACCCACCCACACACACACACACACACACTCACAACTCTAATCACTGCTTTGGCAGCACAGATCAGACTGGTAAGTAACTTTACATCTCTGTCACAGAGATCAGATTCCTACAAACCTCATCTAGGAGAAAAATGCTTTTTTTTTCAGTTTTTGGGATGCAGATGCAGCCTCAGAAGGGATTATTCCCTTTTTAGATTATAGCAGGGGCATATTATCTTTTTTTCAGCACTCTTCTGGTACCTCTGTTTTTATCCCCTCCCTCATGTGTTCCCAACCAGGCTAAGGGGAATGGATGTAGATGCAGTGCTCAGCTGGTTATGATACAGATGCTGAGAGATGCTGCACTGAACCCCTCCTGGGAGAAAACTACATCCTGATTATTTCCCTTTCTCATTTTATCAGGAAAGGAGTTAACACTTTTGAGTCTGAGCTCAATGCTGGAGAAACAGAACAATCTGATTTCTGATTTGGAAATCTGATTTGGGCTGAATGTATTAGAAAAGTCATTGTGAGCTCTGCAAGCTCAGAGTCCTATCTGAAGGTGCTTTGCCAGAGTATATTGTGCTTAGACTCCTGGCTGCTGCTTGCAGTGATTTCAGACCCTTTCCCTGAGACCTCTATCCCTTCCTCCCTCACACAAGCAGCGGAACTGGAAATAATGTGGATTCCAGGCTGGGAGTTCTGTGGGGATTGTTCAAGCAGCAGCTCCACAGTCTCATCTCTTTCTCTGTGCCAGAGTATTATAGAGCATAAAGGAAGTCAGAGAAGTTGACCTAAAGCACCCATTTTACAGGTGAGAGAACTGAGGGCAAGGGAATTGAATGATTTTTCACAGTCAAAGCCAGTTATGGTTTATTGGGGCTGCATTTCCATGCCCTGGCTCTCTGCCTGCTTTGTAGCTGTTTCTCCTGCCCTTTTCTGCTCCCTGGATGTCCTTTGTGCCTGCCTGTTTGATTCCAATATAGCTTTGACTGATTAACTGGAAGATGCTCTCAATGCAGTTTTTCTCCCTTTATTCCTTTGTTCTTTTACAGGAACCTAACTTCTGTCACTCTACTAATCATGGTTTATCTAAAATTTAGTTATTCCCTACATTTTAAAATTTACTTTTAACTATTTGGGAATTGCCACTTAGTTCTCTGTCTTAATGCCTCAAATTCCCTGGATTCCCATGAATCATGATAAAGTGGGAAGGACACTAAAATCAGAGGTATACTACTTGGGGGGCACAGAGATATATCTGCCAGAAGTAGGAAATGTATCCTGCATGACAAAGAAGTCTAATGTAGTTTGAGATTTTCTTATTCATATTGTAATGATAACATTTTTCAAATTAATTGTTTGGCCATGAGCTCATATGAAACACCACCAACTTCTGAGGAAAGAGTCTTTATTTCTTCAATGGTTACTAATTATTTGACATGAACTTTAGGGTAATGTTAATGATAGGATATTGACAGAATACCATTAACAATAATTTATAAACTATATAAAACTTTCTTTTCATAAGCTTGTTTTCAGCTCTTTCCCCCTCCATCCACTCTTTCTTTTTCCCTTCCCATAGTACAGTATTTGAAGCAGTCAATAGAACAATCTGGATTCGGGAAACATGGATTCAATTCCAATTTCAAGCACTTAATAGCTGGATGACCCTTGACTAGTCACTGATTCTCATCTCACTCAGTTTCCCAAATTGAATCATAAGGATTACAGTGAACCTACTTCTTTATTTAGCTAATTGCCTCATATATTGCAGATGCTTTCTAAATGCTTCCTTTCTTATTTTCTGTTTCCTTCATGTAATGCTTCCTTCTATCCTACTTACTCAAAGCTATCCCTGGGTATACATTATATTTCATATACATGTATGCTTCGCCTATATGCATGAATATGTAGTTGTATAAATTATTCTGCTTGTTTGTTTGCTACTAATCAAGACTGCTAAAGTTTACAGGTTTTGTCATAACTTTTGTGGACTCCACAGTTTATTTTGTAGGCTGCAATGATTCTGCTTTTATGATTTTATGATTTCTGTCTGACACAAAGTCACTGTGGAAAACAAACCAAAAAAAAAAAAAAAAAACCTGCAAGAGTCAAAGAAAAGATAGTCAGCTTTAAACAGGTGTCCTATATATCATATAGGTTTTCTTGATAAGGAAATCTATTGCTTTATATTATAAATCATTTCTTGTGCTCTATTATGTGGAAAGATGTTCATTTTCTTTTCTTATTTTGCATTTTAGTTTTAAGTAGTAAATATAAAGAAATAAGTATTTAGTAACTTTTTTTCTGTAAGAAGTGATCGGATAATTTGAGTCCAGTTTTTATATAATCTATGAAATATCAGTGCCATTCTAAACAAAAGGCAAATACATCTGCATAAGTACACAATCAAATAAGCACAAAAACACATGACACATAAAATAGAATTAAACATCCCTACTTACAAATAAAACTATTTTATAATGCCCCAAAATAAATATACTTGCATCAAGAAAATTAAAAAAAAACTGGTGTGAGTAAAATATTTTCTAAAACTTTGCATTTCTATAATAACTAAAGATTACCTACCTCATTGGTAAGAAATGTGCAGAATCTGATTTTGAATTCCCAGTTTTGTAACAGATACTTCTCTCTTTTTCAGATCACTTTGGATCTGAATATCTTCTGTCCTAGAGAACAAGGCATGCAATCTAACAATGACATCCTCTGTATTTTACATATGCTTCAGAATATAATTGGAATCTTTGGGAATGGTTTACTTCTTTATTTGTATGGCTTTAATTTAGTCACTGGTCAAAGGATAAGACCAATTGATACGATTTTTGTTAATTTATTCCTTTCCCATATTGTAATGATTCTTTTCAGGGGAATACCAATTGCAATCCAAGTTTGTATCCAGAAAATTTTCCTGAATGACATAGAATGCAAAATAATTGTTTATTTGCAAAGAGTGTCCCGGGGTCTTTCACTTTGCAATACCTGCCTCCTGAGTGTCTTCCAGGCCATCACCATCAGTTCCAACAGCCCCAAATGGGCAAAGCTCAAAGCCAAAACCTCAAAGTACGTTGTTCCATCCTGTGTCTTCATGTGGGTACTCAATTTGTTGGTAGATGTAATTGTGCCTCTACATGTGACTGGCCCTAGGAACAACACGCTCAGTCACCTTAAAAAAAACCTAGGATACTGTTCTATAGACTGGCATTCCTTAACAGCCTCCAATCTTGTGATGTGGAAGACACTTTATGATGCAATATTTTTGGGATTCATGACCATTTCCAGTGGCTACATGGTGTTTGTTTTGTTCAGACACAAATGGCAAGTCCAGTACTTTCATAGCAGTAACCTTCATCCTGTTGCCATCCCAGAAACCAGAGCTATTAAAGTCATCCTGTTGCTCATGATTATTTTTGTGTGCTTTCATTCATTTTGTTCCATCTTTGTAATTGTAATGGAAAATTCTAACGATACAAGCCAGTGGATTATACATATCTCTATAGTTCTGTCTTTACTTTATGCTACAGTCAGTCCTTTTGTTTTAATCATTAGTGATTCACAGATCCTCAATTGTTGAAATATTTTTAAAAGAATAAAAATTTTTTATCCCCACTTACCAACATCTCAGGACAAACACATTTGAAATAAGAAATTTCAAAGAAAAAATAAACTATAATTTTTATCCTGAAGAAATTATTTTATTATCTATGTATATATTTTATAGGATACCACAGTATTACCTTATAAATAAATATGTACAATATGAATTATTACTAGTTATAACAATATCTAATATCTGTCATCTATATGGCACTTGAATATAACATTATTTTATTTGATTTTTTGAAGTAGTAGCCTTTTATTTTTAAAATTTATGTAAAGACAGTTTTCAACATTCGTCTTTTTAAACTTGGTGATCCAAATTTTTCTCCCTCACTTTTCTCATCCATTTCCTTAGAAAACAAGTAATCCAATACATGTCAAACATGTATAATTCTTCTATAGATATTTCTACAATTATCTTCCTGTACAAGAAAAAAACAGATCAAAAATGAAAAAATGAGAAAGAAAACAAAATTCAAGCAAGTAACAATAATAAAAAATGAAAATACTATGTTATGATGCACAGTCAGTTCCCACAGTCCTCTCTCTGGGTGTAAATGGCTCTTTTCATCACAAAACCATTGGAATTATCCTTAATCACCTCTCTGTTAAAAAGAGTCCATCTGTCAAAATTGATCATCATACAATCTTGCTGTAGCTGTGTACAATGTTCTCCTGGTTCTACTCACTTCATTCGGTATCAGTTCATGTAAATTTAAACCTCAAGTTTAATCCATTGTTATAATTTTCCCAACTCAGTCTTCTTGTTTATATACTTTATATAAATTCATCAAACAAACCAATAAATTTTTTCCATAACTTTTCATTGAGAGAGACAGAGACAGAGAAATAGAGAGAGACATATATATAAAGAGAGACAGAGAGACAGAGAGAGAGAGAGAGATACAAATGAGGAGACAGAGGGGGAAACAAGGAGGAGATGGAGTGGGAGAGAGAGAAGCAAAAATAACCAACATTACAAATATTTCCAGGGCATTTGACAGTATATTGAGCTTTGCCATTCATGGCCCATGGTGAAATGGAAAGATTTTTCCATTTAGAGTCAAAGGTTCAGAATCTAAATTCTGGATATGATATTTCTTTTTTGTGTGCCCAATGGCAAGTTTTTATGTCATTTCAGAGTTTGGTCTAAAAAGAAAACAAAATACAAAATAGGACTGAATAAAATCTAATATTCCAGACAATAGATCATACATTTACATATAAAGTGATCCAAAGTAATCTTTTATCCTCATTAATTTTCCAGTACTTTAAAGTTATAAAAGCTATGTTAAACACATAAGTTCTAAGTATTTTCTCTACTACATTGCATATTAATATTAAGTGACATTATTTTAAATTATTTTGCTTGATTTTTAATATTTACATCATGTGAGAATTAAAGGATACAAAAACATCAAAGTTTTATATTAGGAGACAAGTTTGCAGAAATTTTGAGTTCTTTCAGAAATGATGCATGTATCATTCCTGAAAGACAATAATTACATTTTGCTAAATGTACTATGAAAGGCAGGAAGGCTTTCACTTTTCCTTATGATACCAAATTAGAGAGTATCAATAGACCTTAAGATTGTTTGGTAGAAAAAAAAAAACTTGAGCTTTGTGTGTTATTCCCAAATGTTCTTTGTTTTCTCACTTTTGGTCCAATTCCCTGATATCATCAAAGACATGTAGATAATCACTTACAAAGTAGACCTTTCCTTAAAGTCCAGTAATGATTTCACAATTATCTGATAAATAACTTTTGGGGGTAGTTTTGGGAAATGTAAACATAGGCTAAATCAAAACACACAAAAAAATTCCAGAATGGATGTATAAAAGACAACACCTGAGTCACCTGGCTGCCTCAAATAATACCAATAATCAAAAACCATTTTTTCTCAAAAATGTGAAGTAATACTATAACAAAACTTTGTATTTTATATGGATATATATATGCATACATATACACACATAATATCAACACATACTTAAATATACATATGTGAAAGTATATAATTGCATAGTCATAATAGCTCAATAAGCAAAAGAAGAAAACCCGAGATCTATTTTTTAAAATGAATACCAATTATTTTTAAGTAAAATAAAGGCAAAAATTCTATAGACACATGTATAAATGTACAAATAAATGCTTAGACACATATGCACATATTTGCACAAATATATGTATTATGAACTAGTAGGACAGTATATAGATAACTATACCTGAACTTAAAAACACCAGAGTTGAAATATGACCTCTGATACTAGCTGTATGATTTTTGTCATGATTCTTATCTCTATTTCATTTTTGTCTATTAATATATCATTATATATGTATATATATACAATTATGTATAAATATAATTATATATGAATACACACATGTCCAAGGACACATTGCAAATCTATTTCAGAGAGAACCTTGAAGTCAGTATATTTCAGCTCCAAGGTCTTTAGAATTATTCATAACTGCTATGTTTTTATGTATGTATACAAATCTTTATATGTGTATATGTCTCTCTAGATATGTCTATATGTAGACATACATATCATATATAAAATGTATTAACTTCTCCAAGGTATGCTTTTCAATAAATTTTTATATACAAAAAAAGGTTTCATGAAATTCAGCACATATTAAATAATATGCAAAGCACAAAAACCATATTAATATGTTGAAAACCTTACCTATATACATAAATAGATACACACAGAACAAGGTGGTGTAATTGATAAAATCATGGGTTATAGTCAGGAAAAGTTTTTTTTTTTAATAATTTAGCCTCAAACACTTACTAGATGTGTAGCCTTGATCAACTCACCTCATTATTTTTGCCTCATTTTTATTACATGTTAAATGAACTAGGTCTCAAATGGTCTCATAGAGTTGGAAATGACTTAAAATGAATGAATAGCTGTATATCTAAAATGAAAAGGTAGTATTAAAGTAAATGAATGATAATAGCTAACTTCATGATAATCAAAGAAGGAAAGTCAGTTCTAAGATTTTAAACATATTTTTAGGAATACTAGTAATCTCAGAAGGACTAAAGTAAGTAATAAATAAAAAAAAAGTTTCCATTGTAAACCATAGGTAAACATATATATATATACATATATATATATATATATATATAAACATATGTAATCTACTAAAATAATAAAAAACCCCAGAGACCAAAATTTAAGTAATCACAATCTTAATTACAATCTTAAGTAAACACTTGTAAAAAAAAAAAAAACAAAAAAGGTAGAGAAAGTTAAAGAAACAAAAAAAAATCTCAATCACCTTTACAAATCAAAATAAACATATGAAAAATAACTGAAAATTGAAAATCTTCTGGAATCTTCTAGCTGATAATCAGAATCATTAAAAACAAAACAAAACAAACAAAACACACAGTTTTGATACAGGGAAAAAATAACCCAGAAGTAAAAATGAACCACGGCTAGGATATCATAGAATTATTTTACACTTTTTTCTAATAAAAATAAAATCTTGTATAAAACATTACTTTAAAAAGTTAAAAGACTGACACTTCTCACACAAATAAAGTGAAATCTAACCAATTGGAAAAATATCAATTGCCTCTGACTAGGTTGAGCTACTATAATAAAAATGACATTTCTGCCTAAATTGGTTTAGTTTTTCAGTACTATACCAATCAAACTACCCAATAATTATTTTATAGAACAGTGTAGGCCATTTTTTGAAAACTCTTAGGACTTTTGTCAATTAATTAAGCTTAAATATATTTTTTTGATTTTTCAAATAATGCTGTAGTTCTGACTTTGAGGGGGAAAAACAGAAAACAATTCATTTTCCTATCTTTGAGCTATTACATATTTCACTCTTCTAAAATTCTTCAAAATATATCTGTTCAACTATCAATGAATTTAACATTGAATTTTTATAATTTGATTTCCTCATTGAAATTTTGATCTCCCCAAAGAAATAAAAAATATCTGGATGGTAACTCTTATTTTCTTTGTACTAAAGCCTTCTCTTCCTACAACTAAATATTTCCATTTTCTTTATCTATTTATCCTACAAGATTTCCCCTCATCTGAAGCTTTATCATCATGATCTTCAGTCTCTGGATTATCTCTAAAATAGTAATATCCTCAAAGGGAAACATATATACACTGATGAATAAAGCACATAGAGAAAATGAAACACAATAAAATGAGTCCCAATTTACAAATGAAGCCATTTTACACTGCCTAAAGATAAGAACAGTTGAATCAGCGATCTCAAAAAATAGTGCAATGAGTAGAGTATTTTTTAAAAACTGTGTACTTCTGTAAGAAACAACATTTATTGAGGTACCTCCTACTGGTGAGGAGTGTATGGAAACTGATTTGCAACTTCTGATTCAATCTAGAAATCTTTCCCTTCCTTCCAAGGTCACATTGGATCTGATTATCACTTCTTCTATCCAAAATGGTCAGTAATGCATTCTTATGATGATACCTTCTGCAATATCTATATTCTTCAAATTATAATTGGAGTTCTGGTGAATGGTTTACTCCTTCACCTGTATGGTTCTAATTTAATCCCTGGTAAAACAAAAACAAAACAAAACAAAACAAACCAACACACACACACACACACACACACACACAAAACCCCCAAAACACTAAGACCCATTGGTTTAATTTTTATTAATTTTGTATTTTCTAATATTTGGATAATTTTCTTGATAGCAGTGTCATTCTTGCTTCAGGCTTGCATCCAGAATGTTTTCTTGGGTGACATTGGTTGTAAAATCATAATTCATCTTCAAAGAGTTTCCTGAGGTGTTTTACTTTGTACTACCTGCCTCATGAGTTCCTTCTAGGCCATTACCATCAATTCCTACAACTCCAAATTGGAAGAATTCAAAACTAGAGCTCCACAGTGCATTGTTCAATCCTGTGGCTTCATATGGGTATTTAATCTGTTGGTAGATGTGATTGTGACTATATGTTACTGGTCTTAGGAACAACTCAAACAGTATGCTAAAAAGGAACCTAGGGTATTGCTCTATAAGCAAGTATGCAATGATTACTTCAAAAATTGTGATTTGGATGACCATTTACAATGCAGTGTTTGTGGGATTTATGACCATAAGCACAAACACCACCAGTACATGCAACATATGCATAATATCAGTCTCTACCCCACGGCTTCTTCAGTGACTAGAGCAACCAGAGATATCTTGTTTCTTGTGAGCATCTTTGCATATATTTTGCATATATATTTGCATATATTTTTTTTAATTCTCTCAGTTCTGTCTTTGTTATTGTGATGGATAATTCTACAGTGAGTAAAACATGCAACTGTTTTAATTGCCTTGTGTTTTCTAGTAGCTAGTCCCTTTATCTTAATCAATAGTGATTCCCACATACATAGTTGTGTTTTCAAAGAGTTTAAAATGTTTTTTTTCCCCATAATCAGAAATGGAATTCACCTGTTTCATTGAATGTCAATCTTTTTCCCTGGAAGAAAATGCCCAGGTTAGGGGGCCAGTTTATTCTTGGCTATGTTCCAAGTTCCTTCTGATTTTATGATATCTGGGCTATTCTTTTTGATGATTTCCTGTAGGCTTTTTTTTTATCATGGTTTTCACAAAGTCCAATAATCCTTAAGCTGTCTCTCTTAGATCTATTTTCCAGGTCAGTTGTTTTCCCAATTAGATATTTTACATTTTTATTCCTATTTTTTAATTTTTTAAAAAATTTTGGTGGAATGATTCTTGATATCTCATTGAGTCATTCATTACCATTTGTTCAGTTCTGTTTTTCAGTGTATTATTTTCTTCATTTACTTTTTTTTTTACTTCTCTTTGTGTTTGTCCAATTGAATTTTTAAATGAGTTGTTTTGTTCTATGGACTTTTACCCCATTTCATAAATTCTGTTTTTCAGGAAGGTTTTTTTTTCCTTTTTCCATTTCGGCTTGCTTGTGCTCGGCCTACCTCTCTCTATGCCTCATTAAAACAGAGCTTTTCTGGTGATCTTTGAAATTATTTTCGGCTGGTAATTTGTTGCACTCCCAATATTCATGGATTCTGCCAGTCCAGAGCTAATTCAGAGGCTGGATTTGGTATTTAGTCTGAGGGTTGTAGGAAAAGGTCAGAAAGAAACATGTGTCCTATCTGCCATCTTGGCTCTGCCCTCCAGAAAGCCTGTAGTTTCATCCTTTATAGAATGAAGGCATCTTCTTGGTTACCAAGTTTAATATTATACATTCTAATTGTTTATTATGCATTATGCCAAGTTTCTCAAATTTAGATTATCCAATTATCTATGAAGTGATCCAATTTCATTCTCCTTCCTCACTCAATTTTTTATTATAAATATAGTCTTTCTACTCATTAACCAATTGGCCATGAATTGTGCCCATATTAAATATCATTCATTTTAAATTAAATATAACTAATTTTTAACTTTAAAAACAATTCATTTTTTTATTTATGGAATAAACAAGAATTTTTATTACATAGTATAATAAAAAGATGATTGCACATGAACTCATGTCTAAACTTCATTTATTAAGTGATTACTATTCATTATTTTAATAATAATTTTAATAACAATAGCAATGACAACAAACAATAGCAATATTTTACAAACTGGAAAGTCCTTAAGTTTTTGTTCAGCTCTCCTCGACTCTATGTCTTCCTTTCACCTGTTGCATTTTATTTAACAGTGGATAGAATATTGGATCTGGAATGAGGAGTCTTGAATTCTAATCCAGAATAAAAACTTAATATTTTTGCAATCCTGGATAATTCACAGAAACTCAGATCCTTCCATTTCTACCATTGTAAAAAGGGAATAACAATCCATCTACTACACAAAGCTATTATTTATTTAGTAAATTTCCTGGCATATAGTATGGGTTTAGCAAATGCTTCATTCTTTCCTTTCCTCCTTTTTTTATTTTCAAACTTCTTTCTCCTTGCTATTTTTAGGTGAACAAAATAGACAAATATACATATGCACCTATGCTTGTAGGTAATATACATATGGAAAGATGCATATATGTATCATTAATTATGTATGCTTAATTATATTATTCCTTTGTGGGCAGATAATATCTCTGAAGTTTATAGTATTTCTCTTTATACTAGAAACTTTTCTAACTTATATTATAGTGCCATCTCTATTTCTCTTCTGTCTGAAATGAAGAAGCAGTGTTCATTTTTTTATTAGCCCCCATTCTCAAAGCAATTTTTTTTCAGCAGCTTTCTTTTGTGACTTGGTCTTAGCAGTAAAATTACTATTTTAATAGAATGCTATGTGCATGTGTGTGTATACACATATGTGTATGTGTATACACACACACACACATATATATATATACATATATTTATTCTTAATATAGCTCACACTGAGTTTCAATATCTTTCTTTTTATTTACTATAGGAATATATTTGTAAATGCATGCTTTTGCTGTATACCTGCTTTCAACTTTCATCTTTAAACATGTTATCCTGTTTGAATACTTTATAATAAATGCAATTCAAAAGCCAAAATGTATTTATTTTTATCTGTTGCTTGGACGTTAGTTTTCTCTAAACTACAATTTATTTCTCCTGTCAAATATACTTGACAGGTAGATGTTCATCTAGTCTAAAATAACAACAGATAAAAGCCTATTTTTTGAATTTACCTAAATGTGGTAATGATTGGATTGGATTGGCTGTGATTTCAGTAAAGATGAAGTCTTTCTCACTATTTTCAGCAATCCACAATGACTCTGCCCCCCATTAATTATCCAATTTGCTTTTCCTAATATGATACCTTGAAATTCAGTCATGTCAATGTGTATTTATATTCTATCTATCACTTATATAACCATTTGAGCCACAGTTACAAAAGGATAGAATTCTGATCTTTTGTCTTCTCTTGATACTGACTTTTCACCAAACACTAATGATATTTATTCCTCTGACCTTTCATCTTTACTCATTTGTTTGACTTTTGCCTGTACTTCCATATGGCAATAGAGTTTCTATGCACTTTGGACCTTAGATCACCAAGTGAAGACTGATGGGAACTGATACAATTCTGCATCAAAGATATTTTTCATCTCTAGATTATAGATCAAGGTATTTCATAGCATTTCCAATTCAAAAGAATCTGCTTCTTTTAATAATCTTGTTGCCCTTAGTGATAAGTAATCTTTTTTAGTCTGATATCTTCACAACATACAAAGACAGTAGGATCTTCCTCTTTGTACTCAACTAGTTTTAACACATGATTCATACACTTATAGCATAATCCTACAAATAATAATTTCACTGAGGTGTTTTGAAAGTGGTTTTACTGTGTACATCAGTGATTGATATTCTTCAAGACTTGTCCATACAATAAAATTTACCCAATGAAGAATTTCACTGTATTTCTCATTTTTACTCAAATACCAGCAAATTTCAATTAAAACAAATTCAGTGATTGCTTCACTTTGTTGATACAAACTCCCATTTTTTAGCATTTTTATATTCTTTTTGAACTCTTAAAATTGCAGATTTCTTTCAGGTTCAAGTTCATGATATGTACTTTCAACTTTCATATTTTTTTTACAAATACACACACATATAGATATATAGATATATATGTATAAGTGGAGAGAGGTGCATATATACATACATAATATATATGTATACATGTATATAATAAATAAATAAATAAATATAATATAATATACATATATATATAAATAAAAAAGGCATCCAATGAGTTTCCATTTTTTGCCACTGCAAAAAGGGCTGCCACAAACATTTTTACACATGTGGGTCCCTTTCCCTCCTTTAAGATCTCTTTGGGATATAAGCCTAGTAAAAATACTGCTGGATCAAAGGGTATGATCAGTTTGATAACCTTTTGAGCATAGTTCCAAATTGGGATTTGAGAGTGGCTTGAATTCTTATATATATGGGAAAATTCTCTATATATTTTATAAATGAGGCCTTTATCAGAACCCTTAAATGTAAAGATGATTTCCCAATTTCTTGCTTCCCTCCTAATCTTGTCTGCGTTAGTTTTGTTTGTACAAAAACTTTTTAACTTAATATAATCAAAATTATCTATCTGGTATTTAATTAAGAGTTTCAATTCTTCTTTGGACATAAATTCCTTCCTTCTCCACAGGTCTGAGAGCAAACTATCCTATGTTCCTCTAATTTGCTTATAATATCACTCTTTATATCTAAATCATGGAGCCATTTAGATCATATTTTAGCATGTGGTGTTAGGTGTGGGTCAAGCCCTAATTTCTTCCATAGTGAGCACTTATCCCAAAAGCTGAGGTCTTTGGGTTTATCAAACACTAGACTGCTATATCAAACAGTAGACTATTGCCTGGTTTGTCCTGTAATCCTATCCTATTCCACTGATTGACTGCTCTATTTCTTAGCCACTGCCAAATGGAATTGATGACTACTGCTTTATAATTTTAGATCTGGCACAGCAAGGTCACCCTCATCAGCCTTTTTTTTTCATTAATTCCCTTGAGATTTTTTGACCTTTTGTTCTTCCAATGAACTTTGCTACTATTTTTTCTAGATCTGTAAAATAATTTCTTATGAGGTTGGTAGGTATAGCACTAAATGAGTAAATTAGATTTGGTAGTACTGTCATTTTTATTATATTCACTCAGCCTACCCATGAGCACTTGATGTTTTTTTTTTTTTTTAAATTTTTATTTTATTTGCATAACATGTGTGGGTAATTCTTCAACAATAACCCTTACATAGCTTTCCGTTACAAATTTTTCCCCCCAACTCCCCACCCGTCCCCTAGATGGCAGGATATCCACTACATGTTAATTATGTTAAAATATTGGCAAATCAAATATATGTATACATATTTCCAAACTTATCATTGGTGTGCAAGAAAAATCTTATCTACACAAACGATATATCAGATAAAGGAAACACAATGTAAGCAAACATCAATCAAGGAGTATGAGAATGTTATGTTGTGGTCCACATTTC
>JAJPUD010007136.1:0-22392 GCA_023553655.1 Myrmecobius fasciatus | reverse complement strand
AATGATCTCCTGGTTCTGCTCATTTCACTCAGCATCAGTTCATGCAATTCTCTCCAGGCCTCTCTGAAATCATCTTGCTGGTCATTTCTTACAGAACAATAATATTCCATAATATTCATATACCATAATTTATTCAGCCATTCTCCAATTGAAGGGCATCCACTCAATTTCCAGTTTCTAGCCACTACAAAAAGGGCTGCCACAAACATTCTTGCACATGTGGGGCCTTTTCCTTCCTTTATGATTTCTTTGGGATATAAGCCCAATAGAAATGCTGCTGGGTCAAAGGGTATGCACAGTTTGATAACTTTTTGAGCATAGCTCCAAATTGTTCTCCAGAATGGCTGTATCCGTTCACAGCTCCATCAACAATGCATCAGGAGCACTTGATGTTTTTCCAACTTATTAGGTCTGGCTTTATTTGTGTGGAAAGTGTTTTGTAGTTTAGTTGGTATAGTTCCTGACTTTCCCTTGGCAGAGAGATTCCCAAATATTTTAATCTATAGACAATTATTTTGATTGGAATTTCTCTTTGTATCTCTTGCTGCTGGACTTTGTGGATAATATATAAAAATGCTGATGATTTATTTTGTGAGTTTATTTTGTATCCTGTAACTTTGTTAAAGTTGTGGATTATTTCTAATGCTTTTGTAGTTGCTTCTCTAGGGTTCTCCAAGTATACCATCATATCATCTGCAGAATGATAAATTGATTTTCTCATTACCTACTCTAATTTTTTAATCTCTTTTTCTTTAGTAATGGTGACAGTGGGAAGCTTTGTTTCACTTTTGATCTTACTGGAAACAGTTCTAGTTTGTCCTCATTACATATGATGCTTGCTGATGGTTTTAAGTACATGCTACTGATTATTTTAAGGAAAACTCCATTTATTTGTATACTCTCTAGTATTTTTAATGTGAATAGTTGTTGGATTTTGTCAAATGATTTTTCTACATCTATTGAGATAATCGTATGATTTTTGTTAGTTTGTTTATTGATATAGTCAATCATGCTAATTGTTTTCCTAATATTGAGCCAGTCCTGCATTCTTTGTATAATCCTATTTAGTCATGGGATGTTATCCTGGGGATGACTTGCTGTAATCTCTTTGCTAATATTTTATTTAAGATTTCTGCATCATTATTCATTAGGGAAATTGATCTACAATTTTCTTTCTCCGTATTTGATCTTGCCTGGTTTCAGTATCAGTGCTATATCTGAGTCATAAATTTTGTTTTGGTGGGACTCCTTCTTTCCTTATTTTTCCAAATAGTTTACATAGTATTGGAATTAATCATTTTTTAAATGTTTGATAGAATTCACACATAAAACCATCTAGCCCTGGAGATTTTTTCTTAGGGAGTTAATTAAAAGGTTCTTCATTTTTTTTAAATTGGAGCTTTTTAAGTAAATTATTTCCTCTTCTGTTGATCTGAGCAATTTATATTTTCGTAAGTATTCCTCCATTTTACTTAGATGATCAAATTTATTTACATAAAATTGGGCAAAATGGCTCTTTTTGGCTTTTTGCTAATTGTTTTAAGGCCAGTGCTGGGTAATTACAGCTAGGTCCTGTGTTCTTCCAGGGTTCAGTGGTTTATAATGTACCTTTTTTTTTTTTTTTTAAGCAAATCTTCCAAAACGCTTGCAGTCAGGAAAGAGCGTTCAGTGATTGGGGAAATAGCTAAATTAAATAACTGAATTAAAGGACAGCTATCTGGTATAGTGGAATAAAGTGCTGGGCCTGGAGTCAGGAAGATTCATTTTCCTAAATTAAAATCTGATCTCAGACACATAATAGTGGTATGACCATGGGCAAGTCACTAACCCTATCTCACTCAGTTTTCTCACCTGTAAAAAGAATTGAAAAAGGAAATGGCAAACAATTCCAGTATCTCTGCCAAGAAAACCCCAAATGGGGCAACAAAGACTGATGATTGAATAAGTATTTCAAATAAAATGTAGTCAATGCATTGGCTGCAGCAGACAGGTTTCATAACCTGCCAGAAGGGCAGTGTCCAGTGTGAACAGCTCCAATATCTTTAGATGTACAGAGATCAGGAAAGTGGTGAATGGAAGGAATCAGAGAGCCTAATCACTTGGGGCAGAGGGTTTGCTTGTATCTCTACAGATGGAGCAAGAATTAGATGGGTGCCAATGAGCTGTTATCTGCCTTGTCCATCAGAGAGAGAAAGAACAAGAGAAAACCCTTAAAACGAAGGAGAAGACCCAAGAAACAGCAGGTGGTTGCATCTCTCACTGCGTCCACCACTGAAAGAGTGTTAACCTTACATGTATGACAATTGACTCATAAACATCAAAAATAATTGTTAATGAGACTGATGCAGAACTTGCAGATCCCTGCCTTATCACTTCTCCTTCAAGACCAAGGACTTGGGCTGGTCCCAAAATCCTTCAGGGAGCTAGTCTGGACAGTATATTTTAACACTCTGGTGTGGGGGCTCTACAAAGCATACTACATTTTATTGTGTGGTAAACAAACACAGAGATCTCAAAATTACATTACTGACTTGTTAGATAGTAAAATAGGTAGATCTGAGAAAACAATATGCATAATTGTGACAGCAAAGTAAATAGAAAGAACTGCAAAACAATACAAAAGTTAAAGAAATTATATAGAATAAGTATGCCCCCAAAGGGGAGAAATGAGAAGCCTACCTAATCCTATTCTTTTGCAAATGTGCAAAGTCTATAATTTTGGTATGTTGTATATATTTTGATTATTTACTCATGATACGTATTCATATTTTGCTAAAAAAAATTTCTTCTTTCTCTACTTTTTTTTTTTTTTTTTTGGTGTGAGGCAATTGGGGTTAAGTGACTTGCTCAGGGTCACATAGCCAGGAAGTGACAAATTTTAACTCAGTTTCTCCTGACTTCAGGACTGGTGGTCTATCTACCACACCATCTAACTGCCTCATTTTCTCTTTCTTAACATGTATTTGTTATACATTATGACTCCCTGAAAGAAATGAAAGAAATAATTGGAGATACACACACACACACACACACACACAGTGGTGGACTTAATTCTACAATTCTACACTCTTCTGGAAGGGCAGAACAGTCTGGTGAGTGCTTTTGTCCCTAGGGTTTGCAACAGGTATTCCTGTGTGTTTGTATAACTCTGTGTGTATATAAACACACACACATATGTATTATATATGTGTGTATGTATATGTTTGTGTGTGTGTATTCCTGATTCTGTGGGAATCTAAACCAGAAGCAGCCTCAGGGTACTGCTTTGTCATAGTTATTCTTCTTTTACTTAGATCAGGAATGGTATCCAAGCTTTGCATAATGAGCAAGATGAGTTCCTGATTCCTAATTCAGGCTCTGTCACTTCCAAAAAATCATTGTGAAATATCCAAAAATCTCACACTATAAGATAATATTTTTGATTGTCTTAATGGATAGGGAGAACAATGCAAATATCAAGATCCTTGGCTTTTTCTAATATATATATATATATATATATACTTATATATCCATATATATGTATACATACATATATATGGATATATGTATACATGTATGCAATTTGCTTCTGATTTCTGTAAGATTCTTCAGTTGTCTAGATTTTATTGACTGCAAAGGTAGATAGGTTTCAAGATTCTTGAAATTCTTTTTTTAATGTAGAATTTTCTTTTTGAAAATAGTTCTTTGAAAGAAAGCTTATGACTTCCTCCAAATCAATATTATTTTCTTCTTAGCACCAAATACTCTTCTTTTCCCTTTCCTTTATGTTTTTCCTCACTAATTGAGAGAGTAAGAAACACAAAACCTATTATAAATATGTATAATTGTGCAAAACAAATTCCTACATTAGCCATGTTCAAAAAAAAGAAAGAAAAAAAGAAAAAAAAATATAAAGAAAATGAATATTACAGAAAAAGATTCTTCAATTTGCACTTATGAGTCTTTGAATTGTCTGTCTGCAAGTGGATTCTCCTGGAAGTGCATTTCCTATTTGTTTCCCAAACCCTGGTCTTTTGCAGAAACATATTATGTTAAACCATATTTCTAAGGTAGTGTCTAGACTATGTACCTTTTTTGGTCATGTGAATGCAATTGCAATTAAAATTCTCTCAAAATGCTATCTACATTCCAACATGAGAAACAGACTCTCTTCTTGCTTCATTTTATTCTCATTGTTAATTCCCTTAAAGGAAACCTATGTCCTTGAATTTATTTATAGACTTAAAACTGACAAAACCTGAGATCAATGAATAATTAATTTTTAAATTTAGTTTCATTTGGTTATTTCATAATACTGTTCTATTTTAGTATTATTTTTTATTTACAAACTTGCAAGTTCTGGAACCTTGCACCAACAAATTTGTGTAGATATTATATTCAAGGAATATAAGGACTCCCTAAGATAACAGGAAATTGAGCCATGTCTCCCAAATGGCACAATTTCTATTTTAGTTTAATCCTTAATCTAACTTAGCACTCTAGACCCCTGGAGAAAAATTAATATATTTAATTAATTAACAAACAATAAAACAGATAAATGAATGAGTGAATGAATAAATAAATGAATTCTTAGGTAGGAAAAAGGTTTAAGATAAGGTTTGGGTGAATTCAAATTCATGAGAGAAAGAAACCATTAGGAGACCCGAGTAGCATCTTAGAAATCTATTAAATTATACAACACAGTAATAGTGTGTAACCAGAGCATAAGGTCAAAAACTAGAATTCCAAATCCTGATAACCAGTGAAAATCAGAAGTAAATTTGTTCTGAGAGCAGCATCAGGAAATAGTGTTTTTAGAAGTTATGTGTCATGTTTTGGTCACACCATGAATGAGCAGCAGAGGAAGTGTTTCAATCCATCTATATCATGTTTCCAAATTCAAAGGTTTTTGCAAAATAAGACATTGTTCTTCTCTGAGGCTGGTGCCTGGAGCTGAGGAGAGAGATAGAATTCTGCTTGTCAGTCCTCATTCTCTTAGTTCACTCTGTAGTCAAACCTGTTGAAAACCATAGTTTAAAAAGGCCAAGGTCTCCCATTTCATCCAAGTCCATCTCCAGTCGTTCTGATCTATATCTGGTCACTGGACCCAGATGGCTCTGGAGGGAAAACTGAGGCAGATGATCTTGCACAGTCCTCCCTCACTTAGATGCAATTTATTTTTAGGTCATGGCATTATCTCTCTGATGTCTTGGTCCTTGCTGAACAAAGGGCAAAGAGGAACAAGATCAACAAAAACAACACAACCAATTGGATGCAATTGATCATGCATTCTCAATAAGCTTTTCTTTATCACTTTTTAGAATACCATTATGATCCTTCTCACTCACATCTTCTAACCTTAGGCATCACTCTGGATTCTGTACTGGGTGTTCTCTTCTTTCCCCTATTTCCTACTTCATTTGATTATCTTAACAACTTCCATGGATTTAATTACCATCTCTATGCTCAGATTCTGAGGTTTATCTATCTAGCCTGACTCAACTTCTCTGCTTACATTCAATCTCATATCCCCAATGACCTTCCAGACATTTCAAACTGGATTTCTTCTAGATATTTTAAAAGTTGTCATGTCTTAAATGGTGCTTATTATCTTTTGCTCTTAATTACCCTTCTCCTTGTCTATTTTCCATATTTCCACTCCTCAATTACCTGTTTTAATATCTATCTGTCTGTCTATGTATATACACACATATAGATAGACATCAATATATCTATTTATTTGATTTTATCATTGATTTTGCAACAAGGTTCCCCAACTTCTTGTGACCACAAATATCCCTTTCTGCCTTAGAAGTAAGATCAGAGTCCCTTTTCCCTTGTGAGTGACTATAGGCCCATTTTTTCACTCTACAATTGTGACCAAAGCCAGGAATCTCTTGTAGTTACAATTGCTTATGCTCCTTTCTAATTGAAATTGTTAACAAAGGTGATTGGTCCCCTGTGGGCATGTGCTAGTGCTTGCTTTTTTACCTAGAAAAGGTGGCTTGGAACTGCCTATGATCAATACAAATGGACCTTTAAATCAAGCCTGACAAAGGATTCACAAAACTACTTTTTTATTAAAAACAGGAAGGGAAGGCCATTGTTTTGTGATTCATTATGGAGCTGTAATCACTGAGGAGCAAAAGAGGCATGAATATCCCTTTCCCTTTGAAGCTGTCTTCAGATAGATAGCCTGCAAAAAAAAAAAAACCTGTTTTACAGCACTGACCATCTTGTGGCTCAAAAAAGTATTTGTTTTGTCAGATTGGGGATCAAGAACATCAAGAGAGAAATCTGTGAAATAAATCAGTGTTCTTTTCTAAAAGACTTGGTAAATGATGAAGTTATATGACAAAGTAGTAGCTGCAATCATGACAAAAACTTTCCATTGAATACATCTTCATTGTTTTGGATGTGTCACTGAACACTGGAGAGGAAAAAGTCACATAACATTTGCAGTAACAATACCCTACAGTTAAAACTACTAGTTGGCTTTTTGCTATCACATCAATTTTATGAATATTTTTGAGTGGTTATGGATGTGATAAACATTTTCTGTAAATTAGTGTGGTTGTTCTACTAGAATTAGTACTAGTATTACTAATACTAATTACTAAGTAATAGAATTACTAATGTACTAGTGCTAAAGTACTAGCAGTCCAAGGTAAATATGGATATAGAAGTATCCCAGATTACAAACATTTAAGCCTTCCATTGGAACTACATACTAAAAAATTGACACTTAATCTATGGTAAGAAGGTCTTGAATTGAGGTGTCAAACACATTGTCCATGGACAAAATGTGGTTCATAACAATTGTAAGACCCAAACAAGATAAAAATTTGGTTGAGAAATATTAAAACAAACAAACAAAAAAAATGAAAATGCAACAAATCTAAATGATATCTTTTAAAGCTAATTTAATAAACAGCCCCTCCATATTTCTTCTTCAGTGGTCTTTCATTCTATATGAGACTGCTACCTCTGAATTTGCAGACCCCTTTAAAGTATTTGATTTTATTAATTAGCTAGTTAATACTATTAGTTTGAGGAGAATGAATAAGATTTGTGAGGGAAATTCCAGATTGGATCAAAGACAGTCAAATTTTGATGGAGTCTTTAGTCCAAGCCAAACTTGGAAAATAATTGTCTCTATAACATTCATCAGATTAATTCTAAAACAATTTAGGGAAAGGTAAAATTTAGGAAAGGATAAAATACCACCTGCCAAAGAGGCATAATCCAATGAATGCAAAATCTTTGGAATTGGTTCTATATTTATCCTACACCTGTGCTTTTCCTGTTTTAGCATGCTTCTGGTTTTGAATTTTGAAATAAAGCAGCCCAAATCTAATAGCTCTTACATATGAACTCTTTTTCATCTACTTTTTCCCCTGAAATTCTCCAGATCTACTCATTTATTATCATCCTTAATTTCTATAGCCTTATTATATGTATGAAATCCTTACCTTTGCAAATATATTTAGAATGACATTCAGGCAGTAAGGTTTTCTCATATATCTTTTATAAATTAATCAAAGATTTTATTTTACAGTCTAAATATTCCTAAATATTCTTCAGTCTCTCATTTTTCCCTTTAAATTAGCAGTCCTCAAAATTAACAGATCTTAAAATACAAAATTTAGTGGAAGGAACATTGGACTTGGAATTCTAAATTTGATTACTTAATTCAACAGTCAATAGCTGCCTAAAACAATATAGTTAATAATAAACAAGTATTTACTAAATTCCTAATAGAATAATGCAATAAGCACTCCTTAAATATCGCTTATATACAGTTCACTTTATCATTTTTTAAAAAACAACAAAAAAACCCAAATTATTTCATTTGACTTTAACAAGCTTGAATGTTATATACTGTTATTATTCCCATTTTACAGTTGAAGAAACTGAGGTTAGAAGAGATTAAGTGATTTGCTCAAGGTCATCTGAATTTCACTTCAAGTCTTCCTAACTCCAGATACAATATTCTAATAACTGAATCAATTGGATATTCAGCTAGATACAAGAAAGTTTAGGTGTGATTAATGAAATAGTTCCTATAAATAAGTAAAAACATTTTACAGTGACTAGAGGTAAAAAAAATATTGAAATTGTCAACCTCAAAAAGTGGATTGGGGTGAAATATTTTCTAGAATTTCATTTCTAATAGTGATATCTCAAAAAATCTTACTGAGATTAATTCAATAAGTTAGGAAGTTAAAAAAGTCCAATGGGAACAACTTGTTCTATAACAGAATCTTCTCCCTTTCTCCCCAGGCCTCTGTGGATATGACATGTATTCTTCTTCCCAAGACCAATAAAGAATGTATTCTTATGGTGATATCTTATACATTATCTATGTAATTGAGATTGTCGTTGGAGTCTCTGGCAATGGTTTGCTCCTTTATTTGTATACTTTTAATTTAATCACGGGTCACAAGACAAGATCTATTGACCTGATTCTTATTAATCTGGCCTTTTCTCATACTTTTACGATTCTCATCAGGGGATTTCCATGGACAATCCAGTTGTTACAACAGAAAATTTTCCTTGGTAGTATTGGATGTAAAATAATGATTTATCTGCAGAGAGTATCCAGGGGCATTTCCCTTTGTAGCACCTGCTTTTTGAGTGTATTCCAGGCCATCACCATCATTTCCAGCAATAACAGATGGACAGGCTTCAAAGCTAGAGTTACAAGGTACCTTGTTCTATTCAGTGTCTTAATGTGGGTCTCCAATTTGCTATTAGATGTGGATATGTTTTTGCGTGTGACTCTTCTTCAGAACAACACTGATGGCTTGCAGAATAGGAACCTAGGGTTTTGTTCTTTAAACAGATATGCCATGAGTACCTCAAAATTTGTAATTTGGAAGTCACTCTATGATGGAGTGTTTGTGAGTTTTATGGTCATTACCAGTGGCTACATGATTCTTACCCTTCACAGATATCACCATCAAGTCAGGCACATTTTAGGCACTAGTCTCAACTTCAGAGCCTCTCCAGAGACAAAAGCCACCAAAGTCATAGTACTGTTGGTGACCATCTTTGTATTCTTTCATTTAATCAGTTTCATCTTTGTAATTTATATGGACAATTTTCATGGTTCAAAACAGTGAGTGGTACATGTCTCTGTTCTTTTGACTCTTTGTTACCCAATATTCAGTCCTTTTGTTCTAATAAGCAGTGACTCTCAGATTCCCTGTTCTTGTTTTCTTTTGGAATGGATGAAAAAGCCCTTACTCGCAAATTTCTCACATAAAACACCTGTAAACTCTAGAGTCTTGGAATATTAAATCTGAAAAGCCTTTGGATTTTATTTAGTCTAATCCTTTCATTTTGAATATGGGAATATTGAGACAAAAGACGATGTTTCCATAAAACAACCAGTAGTCACTTTCTTTTCTCATATCTAATCTTCTTTAAACATTATCCACTATATTCACAATAAAAATGATTTTGATACATATGAAAGAAATGAATGTTGAGGTGGTGCAATAAATAGAGCATAGGACCTGGGATCAAGATATGAGTTAAAAATTTGGTTTTGATACTTACAAACAATGTGACTCTCAGTGAGTCATTTAATTTCTATTTGCCTCATGTTCTTTATCTATAAATAAGGCTAATAATAGTGTAAACTTTTAGAAGTTTGTGTGAACATCTGCAAATATAATAACTGTAAAATGCTTAACACAGTGCCCGGGGCATAGTGGATATTATATAAATGTTAGTTATTATTATTATTAGACACATATAGCCACAGTACATCAAAGTTCAAAGCAGGAAGGGATCTTAAAGATCACTGACATGTTTATAGCATGTTTATAGAAAGGAAAGTAGACCAAGGAAGAGAGGGATTAAATGATTTGATCAAATTCAAAACACTAGCAAGGGTCCAAGGGAATGTTTGAATTTAGTATTGATTGCAAGACCCAGATCTCTCAGTACAGAGTCTGTCTTTAGATCTGAATAATGTTCCCATATTTTCCTTAGATTTTTACCTCTTTATAAAACTAAATTTAAAGTGTTTTCATTATCACATACATCACAAATTTGCTGATACCATTTTCTCTTCCTTTTTTTGATTGATCCCAAATTAAAAAGAAAAACAAGATTAGCCTGAATAACCTCTAAATATTCACTAAGTCTATATTATACAAATGTCAAACACCATTTTGGCAGTGGACTCACAGTTTATGTACCCTTTGAATGTGGATGTTCCAGAGCACAACTATCATCTCTGATTGGTTAAGAAGTAATGAGAGAGAATCAATATTACACTGAAGGTATGAAACTATTGTAACGTACTTTGATTGTGTCATTTACTTCTAAACTGCAAAGCCTTGGGAAATCTGTTCAAAGAATTTATACTCACCCAAACCTGTGTACAGCCTAATGGGCTTCCACACAGTAGATTAAATTCCATGTAAGGGTGGATGGCGTCTGAACATGCTTGAGGAGAAAGTTAATTAAACTTTCCAAGACTGAGTGTAAAAATGACTTATTTTAAAAATGGGGCATCTGTGGATCTCCTTAAATCATACGCAACCTCAACATAGAAAGTTTTCCTTTTCATATAAGGGGTGAAGATGATTGGAAATTTATTGGGCATACTTGAGTCTTCAATAATTAGAATCACCATATATCTTCTATATCCTTTTGGATCTAACATTCATTCTTCTCAAGCACAACATAAAGATTCCTTAAGGTGACATCCTGTAGAGAATCTCCCTGAAAATGAATGAAATCCTTTATGGAAATAAACTGCCAAGTATTCAAACTCTGCTTCAGAGATTACAACTTTCAACACATTGTTTGAATGTCAAAATAATGCTTGCTAAAATGACTGTTTTATGGAGGATTCACACAGGACAAATACAAGATGGTGGTCAGACAAAGTCACACAAGGACATTTTCAAGGTATCACTTAAGAACTTTAGAATTAATTGTATGACATGAAAGACACTGGCACAGGACCACCCACCATCTTGTGCCCTCATCAGAGAAGCTGTTATGCTCTAGAGCAAAACAGAATTGAATTAGCTTAGAAGAAATGTGAATGTACAAAGTTAAAGAAGCCACTTCAAATATTCATAGGGAGTTTTTGTGTACAACTTGTGGCAAATCATTCTAAACTCATATTGATCTGGCAAGCCATAGTCAGACACAGAATACCTCAATTCTAACATAGTGATGTCATTTTGGTCCTCTTTCAGAAGGAAAAACAACAATCAACCATCCATCAACAAACAAACCAATGCAACTTTAAATAAGTTATACTTTATAAGACAAAGGTTATAAATTTCATTAGTATACAAGTGACTCTTAGCAATGTCACAGTGACTTGCATTGCTCAGGTCTTTGAAGCAATCTTATCTAGGGGTCGAACTTTTCCCTGATGATATATCAAAATTAAAAACATACTTATTCTAATGAGAGGTACAAATGTTGGAAAGGATGTGGAAAAATTTGGACATTAATGCTGTATTCATGGAATTGCAAAATGATATACCATTTTGGAAAGCAATTTGGATTTGTGGCCAAACAGTTATTAAACTTCCTATACAAAAAGAATCAATATATTCTAAAATTCTTGTAAGCAACTCTCTTTGTGTTGGTAAAGAATTAGAAAGCATAGGGATGTCCATCAATTGGAGATTGAGTGAACAAACCATGATTTATGATTGTGATAGAATACTACTGTATAAAAAATGATCAGCTCAATGATTTAATAAAATGGAGAAATACATTATATGTTATGGGAATGCTTGTTTTTGCCATAAATTAAAAATAAAATAAAAAGGAACAAAATTCAAGATGTTAAAAAATAGTGTCTTGGATCTTCTCTCCAATGCTCCTGGACTGTCCTCATTACTAATTTCAGTAAGTCTATGAAGACAGAATTCAAAACTGGAACCCCAAATGTACTCATTCCCTGCTCTATTCTCAGCTAGATATTTAAAGTTCTGATAGATGTTGTGCCTATGTATGCCCAAGGAATAGCAGTAATATGAGGTGGCCCATTGTAATAGATATACCACAAATAACATAATCTTATAGATAGGAGGTTTGTGATGTTGTTCTTTTGTGTCTCATTTAAATGTTCATGTGGATATATGCTATTTGTCTTATACATACACTCACTCAAATACATAGAAATAAAAGCCCACTCATATACAAAACTATATGTACAAGTGTCTCAATGACAACATTATCCAAGATCAAAATTATCTTACTCTAAGTGACTAAATTTGCTTTTTCCTCTTCATCTTATGTATCATTTTAAAGTCATAAATAGAGAATGGGTGAAGCATGGTACTTTTTTCTGCTATGTTGTCCAGTAATCAGTCACTTCGTGCTAATCAGAATTAACATCAAGATTGTTGAATCACCTTAAGTTTTCTACATGGGGAGCATCCATTTTCAGCAAGATCTCCTAAAACTGGAAAAGATGGAAATTGTTTTTCATAGGTTTGGACTTTCATTATTAATTACATATGACAATAAAATCTATGTGAATAATCAACTAAAATTTAAGCAAACAGCATTTAAAATTTGAAAATGAAAGAATCTTTCATAAGTAAAATAGATTTAGACATGCTAATTATATAAGACTTAGAGTAGATTACAAATAATAATATTGTAATTATCAATATTAAAGCTTTTCATGAATAAAAATAAATATAATAAATTATTGAATAGAAAGATGCATTTGCTTAAAATAATATTGTTTAGAGGGACATCATAAATATTTAGAATCATGTTCTTCAAAGAAAATAATAAGTTAAAGGATATGAACATTGACCATAGAAAAATAAAAATAAAGTAAAATAAAACCTACTCCACAGCATTAATATCAAGAGAAATTTAAATAGAAGTAATTCTGAAATCTATATTAAACATTGCAAAAATGAAAAAAATCCACATAGTTTTTCAATTAGTCCAAACATTTTTGTGGCAAGCAGCAATTATTCAATAAAATGACTCAGTTCTCTCTAATCTGAAACTAGCAAAACAATTGCTATATAATTATACTTCATAGATATGAAATACATAGAGATGCAAAATATAGCAAAGTATTCATAGCAATGATTACTATTATATTACACTAATGTGTTTTTTTGCATTAAAAAGAATGAAAAATGAACATTCAGATAAAGATGGAAATACAATATAAAGTAAAAACTACTACATATATTTTATATGAAGAAGGTCACTAAATCAGTTAGTACTGGTTACTTTAATTTATTTTAGTTTGTAAGATTAAGTTTCCCTTCATTAAGAAGAGCTAAAATTAAGAGCTAAGTGGGGACAATCCTTTATGCCTAAATTACCAACAGACAGTAAATAAAGAGTATTGATGAGCACTTTATTAAAATATATAATTGAGTAATAAATTATTTATAACAATAAATATATTTTATAGAAATAATTGCTAAAATTAAAGAAAATATTATGAGTTTCTAAGCTCTTGTTCTCTTTTTCTGGCAGCCAGAGGATGAGAATTTGGTAGCTAACACTTTTGACTACAAGCTCCTCTTTTCAGTGAGATATATGTATCCATAGTAGACATTCTTTAAGAGACTACTAAAGGAGCACCAGCCCTGAAGTCAGGAGGACCTGATTTCAAATCTGGTCTTAGACACTTACTTAACACTTCCTAGCTGTGTGACCCTGGGCAAGTCACTTAACCCCAATTGCCTCACGGGAAAAAAAGACTACTAAAGGAGATAACTCTAAAAAATTTACAGAATGGTGGATATAAATTACAATACAATAAACTATCAAAACTAACAATTGCCACTTCCTAGAGACTCGCTGTTAATATATTCATACTCTCTGAATGTTGGCAATAACAAAACTTGATGGAAAAAAACTCCAAGAAGTACACTTGTCAGGTGACCTATCTAATCCAGTTAAATCATGCTCAAAAAAACTTTCTTGATATTTCTGTAATTTCCATAATTAGTTTTTTTAATACAAAAATAAATTCTGTAAATTTGTCAATAGTCATCAATCACTGACAGATAATTTAACTGATTCATGTAATTGCCTACTATCCCATTAAATTAATATACTTGGAAGTTTTGTCCCTCATACTTTATGCTTTAGATAAAAATCATATAAAACATTACATGCAGGATCATGTGTGTATCTGTATATACATATGAACATATCAATCTCTATATACATGTAAATCTATATCTATGACTCTCTCACATATGTAAGTATTTGTGTGTGTGTGCATGAATGTGTGTATAGAAATGACAACAATGGAGAAAAGATCAATAGAATAAAGTCAAATAAAGTAACTTAAAGACCAGTGATGACCTGGCCACATCACACATACACACATATGTTTGCATATATACACACATATATACATGCATACACACTACATGGGAAATTCTATACATTAGATTTTTCTATTTTTCCTAATTAAAACCATGATCTATGCATGATCACAGAATATGGGAATAAATGCATATTGTTGTATTCATAACTGTAATCCATGATGTGATGTGTCCATATGGAAGATAAGAAAGTAAGAATAGACATCTCTAGTATATCTTCATTCCGCTTTTCTCCAAGGCAAGCTATGGTTTTTGACTACTATGAAAGAAAAATATTGGGGCCAGAAGTTGGTCACTCTGCTGCCCTTAAAGAGAGAACAATGAGTTATAACTATACCCATCTGCTTTCTTAAATATAACTTTAAGGTTCAATTTAATTTCCTGATCCATATTCATCAGTAAGGAAAGGGGAAGTTTGAAATTTATAATCAAAGATGTAATTGCCTTTCCATTAAATGTGAGTTGTACAATGAACACATTATGCCAAATAGCAACAAAATAGTAAAAAAACATCAAGTAGAGAGGAAAAAAAAGCTAGCATTTTTATGGCCACTTATTCCATCTCTTAGTGCCCTTACTGAAGAATGATTTCATTATGGTAATGCTCTGTGATCAATTCATACCTGATTTCCATTATTGTCATTTTCACATACATCTTGGTATCTTAAATTGGATAAACATATTTCTAGAGCAGCTCACAACTCTGGACTTGGACCATCATTGAAATTCATATCTAATGATTTAACAGCTTATACAATAAGCTTTGTGTGCAAATCATGGAGCAATACCAGAACTAGAACAATTACTTAATCAGTCCTTCTCAACATAAGATCTCAAAACCAGAGATAGCAAACAATAAAGGCTTAGAGATCATCCACTCCACATACTGCCAATTACAGAGTTGGAATTAAGACCCATAGTGATTTAAGATATTTTTTCAAAACAAAATTGGGTTATATTTTAAATAAATCTTTACAACAATTCAGATACTTCCTACCATGTAACCAATACTGAGCCAAGGGCTTTACAAATATCTCATCTGACTCTCAGAATGACTCTTTAATATATAGCTGCTCTTCTTATACCCATTTCACAGTTCAAGTAAGCAAAGCAAAGGGTAGTTAAGTGTCCAATGTCACAGAACTAGTCTGTATGTGATTCTGCATTTGAGTTTACATCTTTTTTGATTCCAGACCTATTGTTTTATTCCCTATCATACCTAGGTGCCTTATAAATTACACAAGCTGCTGTTAGGCATAGGAGGGACAATAGAATGTAGATTTGTAGACACAGAAAAGATCTTAGAATATAGAACATCAGAACATGGAAAGAGCATAATATAATTTGTTAGAACAGAACTTGACAGTTTGGAAAATGTTAACTTTCTTTAAAATATTTCCTTGTTGTTAGATTATGGTAAATTTGTTTAATCTCTGAGCTATCTCAGTTTCCTTATCTATAAAATAATGATAACAGCTCTAAAAATATTTAAATCACAAAGCTATTGTGAAGATCTAATTATTATATGAAGGGATTTTATAAAGCAGTATATAACATTTGTTTTTATTCATGATGAGACTTAGGCCTCCAAAAATGAAATAACTTACCCAAATTTAGTTAATTGCATAGTTTAAAATTTTTAAAAGAGTAAAAAAAATAGAAAAAGAGCTTAGAAAAAAATTTCTCATCAAAAATGTATACCTCTGAAATAGATAAATATTACAAATCAGAGTTTAATTTAGGGATTTCTTGATTATCTAGACAAGGAAAAAATAGAGAAAATTTCAATAATGCAAAATAAACTTACAAGTTTGCTACAAATTTTCAGAGATGCTCTTAAATGTTCACCTTTAATCTCCATCTTCTTTCCCTTTTAATTTTACAATTTCTAATGTCTAGAACTTTATCTTATACATAATTTTTAACTAATAAATACTTTCGAAATTGTTGAACTGAATGAATGGATTAATGAATGGATTATTTGATAGACAATCCAAAGTTATCCAATTTAACATAAAAGTATGACATCCTTCACCTACCAAAAAAAAAAATTAATCCAAGCAAAATGAAAACTTTCTATCGGTTCCAAAGTTTATTCGGTGTATTCTACTACTGTGGCACCAATTGACACCATGGTGAATTTCTTTAAATTAGGATGTAATACATTGGGGATCTCATTACCAAATCTCTTGATGAAGTAGATATGATGCGTCTTCCATGGCAAAAGAGTTAAAGATCTTGTGTTGATCAAAAGAAAAGAGACATTTCTAAGAGTCTCACTGAGCCATCCCCCAAATGTAAAAGACCAATACCATTGCTTTCTGGCTTTAATTGCAGGGCAAACCTCTTTCCCAATCATAACAGAGGAACCTGGTTACTTATCCTGGAAAGTTAACAGACTATGCAAGCCTCTCTGGCAGGATTATCTGAAGATGATAAGATTGAATCTGGGGACCACTGAAGAATCAAAACTACTAAGATTAATTTTTTCCCCGTCAAGTACAAGATCTCTAGATAAAAAAGGTTCCTGAGCATTAATCCAAAATCTTGCCTTTCTACTTATGAAAACATCAAATGTGAGTTGTTGTTTGAGCTAATAATTCCCATAGTATCCTTCAAATACCAAGTTTTCTGTTCATTCCTTTTGTGTTAACAGATACTCTTTTTGAAGCTTTATTCATTCCTTATTGAGATATGAATACACTATGATGGGCCTTAACACATAGCACAGGGTTAGAAAGTAAGAGATCTGAGTACAAGTACCAGTTCATTTATTTATAATCTTGGCTAAAGTGCTTACTCTCTTTGTGCTGAACTGACAAAAAAATGTTAATGTATTATATGATCCCCAGATCCCTCCCAGCTAAGATATTTGATGAAGATAGAAGAAAAAAATAAGTGAAAAATTAGGCCCTAATGAAGTAGGTTCAGCATTTCTAGACTTGGCTATCTTCCTGAGTTGCTAACTTGAATATGACACAGATAAAATGGTGAAATCCTAACAGCAGTAATCTTGAAGCCTAGACACTTGTGGCCAAATAGTAAGGTTAGAGATTTATAGCTATAAAGAAAGTGGAGACAATTACAGTTAAGAAAACTGAGTTTAGCGGGGGGCGGAGCCAAGATGGGGAACTGCGGACAGCTTTCTCTGTGAACTCCCTCCGTCATTCCCTCAAACCCAGACAAAGTAAGCCTTAAAACTGGTTTCTGAGTGAGGTCCTCGCCAAGCATTTGGACTACAACGCACTTCTATAAAAGATCTACCTTGAAAGAACTCCTGAGAAGGTTAGCCTCAGGGGAAATCGGCCGCTGGTCGCGATCGGACTCCAGCCGGGGCGGAAGTCAGGGCTGCGATAGAGGGGCGGATTTTGGGCACCCAGGAAGCCCCTGGGAGACGCCTGGGCCACTTTGCTCTGCTTGCGGGCAGGTGCTTTGGCAGATCTGCCTTTGGAAAGGGGTGGATCGAGAACAGCTGAAAACATGGTCCTGATGCGAATCTAGCCCGACCAGCCTCAGACCGGAAGTCAACTCGGCAAACTGCCCCAGGGCAAATATAAATTGTTGCAGTTTTCTTGGCTTTTGACCAATATCCCAACTTTAAATCATGAGCAAGAAGCAGAAGAGAGCTCTCACCATAGAAAGCTTTTACGGAGAAAAAATAGAACAGTCCCCAAATCCTGACATTATGAAAACAATCCCAGATGAAGCCACAAAGGCAGACTTAAGTTGGTCTCCCTTTCAGAAGGCTTACCTGGATGATTGCATTAAGAATCTCAAAAGAGAGCTAGAAGAAGAATGGGGAAATAAATTGAGATCAGGGCAACAGAAATATCAAAAACTGGAAAATAGGACTGGTGAATTGGAAAAAGAAAACTGAGTTTAAGAGAAAAGAGATGACTTTACCAGAATCATTTAGCTACCAGATATGAGTGAGACAAAATTTAAAATAAAGTTGTCTTGACTCCAAATAATTACTACACAATGCTGTCTCCTTTAAATACCATTCTCCTACCCATTTAATCTTTTATTTCTAAATTAATGTTTCTAATGTGTTGCCAATTAGAAACCATATAGATAAATTTGTCTCAACTATGTTTAAATCTGAATCAAAAATCATTTCAGTTCTAGAGGTACCCTTCAATGACATAGTAAAAGTTATTGTATGATTTTGCAATATTGATTAAAGATGTTCTTATTTCTTTCTCTTCTTATGATGTGTGTTTGTATACACTTATATATACATACATATATATATACATATACATATTATCTAACTATGTATGTTTAAATTAATACTGTGATTCTTTATTAGGTGAATATATACACTTACTAGATGATCCTTGGAGAATCCAAATGTTAACATAATGGATTACTTTTTTCCTTTTAAAATCAGTAAGGTACTGACGAGGCAACTGAGTATATCAAATTCAACCTTAGAAACTTACATGTGTAATCGTGGGGAAGTAAGTTAGTTTTTGTTTGCCTCAGTTTCCTCATCTGTAAAATTGGAGTGACAATGGGACCTATCTCCCAGGGTGGTTGTGAGAATTAAATGAGATAGTATTTGTCTTTGGTGCATGAGTTATATAAATGAAAGTTATTATTAATATTACTTTGAACTTCTTTATTTTTTGCATGAAATAAACATCATACCTAGCAATTTATGAGACCCTACATAGAGAAATCTTCAAAACTGGAAAGGGGAAGAAGGCAACACCACTTACATCTCATGTCTTTTTAACCCACTCTCTATGATTCTGAGCACATATATTTCAACTTCAAATTTTATATTTCATTTAATATTTTGACTTTATAGTGAATTTTATACTTAGATTTGGAGATAATGGATGAGGGATTATTGTAAAAAGTTTGTAACAAAATACATCTAAACCTTTTTTCTGCAATTTATAACCTTAGACTAGTCTCTTAGATAGAGACCTATGTTGGGTACACAAAAGTTAAGGGGTTTAACCAGAATCACATAGTTCATATGTTCCAGAGGCAAAATTTGAATTCCAATTTTCGAACTCTCTATTCACTACACTACACTCTATTCACTACCAGGAGAGTGGTGGGATATAATAATTCAATTGAACTCCATTTGTACCTGAATAGAGCCCATCAGAAAAAAATATATATATATATGATACATGCATAATTATAACTCCAAATAATATTCTTTGAAAATATTAAAGGAGAAATTAGAGAATCTTCAGATTAATTCAGAGATGAAAGATATCTTAGGTCTCATTGACACCAACCTTCTACTTGTGTTTCAACATTCTCTGTATTGTCTTTTGCAGAGAATTATGTCGTTTTTTTAAAAACTATTTCTTTTTCCTTTTCCTTTTCTTTTCTTTTGTTCTTCCTTTTTTCTTTTCTTTTCTTCGTTTTTCTGAGGCAATTGGGGTCAAGTGACTTGCCTAGGGTCACACAGCTAGAGATCAAATTTGAACTCAGGTCCGTCTGACTTCAGGGCTGGTACTCTATCCACTATGCCATCTAGATGGTCCAAAACTATTTCCAATAATTGGGAATTCACTGTATTATAAGATAAATAATTTCCTTTTAAATTATTCTAATGATCAAATTTTACCAAAACTTTGCATTTTACAAAAGACAATATAATACTATATGAAATCTGCTGAAATAGGATATGTGGACTAAGATACAAAATCTAATACTTTAAGTAGAACTTAAAGTTTGTAAATGCAGATGTGTTAGCTCATTTAAACTACACACCAACCACATGAGAAAGTTACTATTGGTATTTCATAATTTACCAATGAGAAAATTGAGTTTAAGTAACATACTTATAGGTACAGTGATAATAGTGACTATTTTTGTGATTTAAATGCATGTTCTCTGCCACCAAATCTAATTTTCTCTCCTCTTTTTCTCCATTGTTTATGTGATGCTAAATACTCTGAGATTATGCTGAAATTAGGATTACTTTTGATCAAAAGAGTGTTCTCTTTTTTTCTCAATGTTTTTTCTCTATTAGTTGTTTGTAAATTTTATTTCTAATATCTAAATTAAGACCTTAAACACAATTTAAATATAAAATTTTTCATGATTCAAGATACATTGATGAAGTGTCCCTTTTGTATAAAAATGTATCCTGGATTTAAAGAAAGAAATACAAAAATGAAACAAGTTCTAACCTTCTAAAGTCTAAGTTCTATGTGCAAAGCATTGTTGTAATTTTACAATAGGTGCATTAGCTATTTCAAAGGGCATCCACTTTTTTGATTGATGCTGATTGTACTACAAGTGCTACATTAAAGAATCTCTTTAGTGTTCCAAGATCTTTAAAAAAAAAAAATCCAAACCAACCAGGGGCGGAGCCAAGATGGCCGAGTGAAAAGGTGACTTTCTGCCTCTCCTCCAATCTTCTCTCAAATCAACAATAAAATAAGCCTCTGAACTGATCTTCAAGTCAACGAACTCAGAAATATTTGGGCACGGCTCTCTGGAGAACTTCATATCAGGTTAGTCGGACTTGGACAGAGAGATAAATAGACGACCCCTGTGCAGGCCGGAAGTGAGGGTGGGACTCAGCTCAGCTCATCCTGGAAGAAATTCCAAACTCCAAAATCCAAATTCCAAACACCTGGAGTTTATCTGAGGCACTCGGGACACTCTGCCCTGATTGGGGGCAGGTGTTCTGGCAGACTTGCCTTGTTTAAGGAGTAATTCGGGTTTAGTCCTAGCCCCCACTGGCCCAGCACCTTAAGTCAACTTGCCGAAGTGCCCCAGGGCAAAGCGTCTTCAGCCGAGGTTTTTTTTTTTCCCCTACCTTAAAGAGATATCCATGCTGTCTAAAAAAAAATGATGAAGAAGCAAAAGAGAGCTCTCACCATAGACAGCTTTTATCAAGGCAAAGAAATGACCTCAGATACAGAGGTTTCTTTAGACAAAAATCCAGAAAAAAACACCAAAGACCATCACTGGTCCCCTTTTCAAAAGGCCTTTCTGTAAGATCGCATAAAGAACCTCAAAAGAGAGCTGGAGGATAAATGGGAAAATAAACTGAAATCAGTGCAAGAAGGATACAGTATCTTGCAAAAAGGATATGATGCTCTGCAAAAGAGATATGAAAAAGACACCAATTTATTAAAAAATAAAATTAGTGAAGTGGAAAAAGAGTGCAGTGAACAAATTGGCCAGTTACAAAAGGAACTTAAAAAGGTAACTGAAGAAAACAACACTTTAAAAATAAGAACTGAACAAATGCAAACGAATGATTCAATAAGACTTCAAGAATCAGTCAAACAAAAACAAAAAAATGAAAAATTAGAAGAAAATATGAAATATCTCCTAGGAAAAACAACTGACTTAGAAAATAGATCTAGGAGAGACAATCTAAGGATTATTGGACTTCCTGAAAGCCATGATGGAAAAAAGAATCTGAACACTATCTTCCAGGAAATCCTGAAAGAAAACTGCCCTGAGATTGTAGAATCAAAGGACAAAATCACCATTGAAAGAATTCACCGATCACCTCCTAAAAGAGACCCCAAAATTAAAACCCCAAGGAATATCGTGGCTAAATTTCAGGACTATAGCACCAAGGAACAGATTCTGTAGCAGCTAAAAGGAACAATTCAAATACCGAGGATCAAAAATTAGAATCACACACGATCTGTCAGCCTCCACACTGAAGGATCGAAGGGCCTGGAACCAGATATTCTGAAGGGCAAAGGAACTTGGATTACAGCCAAGAATAACCTATCCAGCTAGAATGAGCATTATCCTCCAGGGAAGAAGATGGTCATTCAATGATATAGGTGAATTTCACCTATTTCTAATGAAAAGACCAGATCTGAACAAAAAATTTGACACCCAAACACAGAACTCAAGAGATGCATAAAAAGGTAAAAAGGAAAGGACTCTTGAGAACTTTATTTTTACTAGGGGGATACTCAAAGTTTGGGGGTATAATTAACTAAATATTACTTTGATAATATGAAAAAGAGAACTAGAGGGGAAAAGGTTGTCATACTGGGGAAAAGAGGGAAAAAGTGGTAAAATAAGATCTAAAAAAAAA
>JAJPUD010007135.1:0-110586 GCA_023553655.1 Myrmecobius fasciatus | reverse complement strand
TTTTTTGCAAAGGTCAATGTTGAAAGGTCACTCATATGTTTTGCAAATAAAAAGCTTTATTAAAAAAAAAAGATCAATGTTTTTCCCTTACAGGATTATTCTTAGGCTTTCTGGGTAAATTAATCTTGGCTGAAAGACTATTATTTGCCCTCTGGAATATCATATTCCAAAGCTCTTTTTCTTTAAAGCTGTGACCACTAAATTGTGTGATGATTTTAACTATGGCTCCTTAGAATCTGAATTCTTTCTTTGCAATTTCCTTCTTTGATCTGAAAGTTTTGAATTTTGTCTAGGTTGTCCACGAACATTTTCATTTTGAAGTTTTTTTCAGGAAATGACTGGTAAATTCTTTCTATTTCACTTTGCCCTCTGGTTCAAAGAGATCTGTGCAGTTTTCTTTTAATATTTCTTGAAATGCGATATTTAGAATTTTTTTTGGTCATGGCTTTTGGAAAGCCCAATGATTTTTTTTATCTCAATTTTATTTTATTTTATTATTATTTTAAAATTTTATTTGCATAACATATGTGTGGGTAATTCTTCAACATTAACCCTTACATAGCTTTCTGTTACAAATTTTTCCCCCCAACTCCCCACCCCGCCCCTAGATGGCAGGATATCCACTACATGTTAATTATGTTAAAATACTTGGAAGCCCAATGATTTTTAAAAATTTCTCTCCTCAAGGGAAAGGGCCCCACATGTGCAAGAATGTTTGTGGCAGCCCTTTTTGTAGTGGCTAGAAACTGGAAACTGAAGGGATGCCCATCAATTGGAGAGTGGCTGAATAAATTATGGTATATGAATGTTATGGAATATTATTGCTCTGTAAGAAACGACCAGCAGGACGATTTCAGAGAGGCCTGGAGAGACTTGCATGAACTGATGCTGAGTGAAACGAGCAGAATCAGGAGATCATCATACACAGCAACAACAGTATTACATGATGATCAATTCTGATGGACATGGCTCTCTGCAACAAAGAATTGTCTCAAACCAGTTCCAATTGTTCACTGAAGAAAACCATATACACGCAGAAAGAGGGAAATGAAATATGGACCACAGCGTAACATTTTCATGATCTCTATTGACATTTGCTTGCATTGTGTTGCCTTTCTCTGATTCTTTTTTTTTTTTCTTGTAGATAGGATTTTTCTTGTATAACTTCTCAAGCATTTCAACATTATTAACATGTAGTGGACTTCCTGCCATCTAGGGGAGGGGAGGGGACTGAGGGTAAAATTTGTAATGGAAAGCTTTATAAAGATCAAGGTTGGGGAACTACCCATAGATATGTTATACAAATAAAAAGCTTTAATAAAAAAAATTTCTCTCCTCGGTTTATTTTCCAGGTAAGTTGTGTTTGCTGTGACAGAAGAAAATATTAGATATCTCACAACAATACAACTTACCTGAAATAAATTTGAGGAAATAAATCTGAAGAATTTATATTCATTTATAAATATATTTTCTAATTTTTAAAAATTCTCCTCTTATCTTTGCTAGGAATATTGTTGAAATTTGTGTCTAAATTTTGTTTTCCTTTGAGATTTTGCTTGTAGATGTCTTAGAGTTATTCTTCTCTCTTAGGTTTGTACTTTAAGTACATAACAGATTAACTTTTTATAGCAGGATTCTTTTTGTTTGTTTGTTTGTTTGTTCATTCATCTATCCTACTTCTTGATTTGGAGCTCGATGTTAGACCCAGGGTTTGTGAACTTCTGGAAGAAATATTTGAGTTGTTACTGCTTTCTTAGATGACATTTATTGCTAAATTCCACACATGTTATAGATTTTTTGGGGGGGAGAGAATAGGAGGGCCCACCCAATTCCCCCCATTTCTCTAGATTTTTCTTACCTGTTGCTCAGAGAGGCAAATGCCCAAAATCACACAACTAGTTGTTGGCAAAAATGGGACAAGAAAACAGGTCTCCTGATATCCATTAACTTTTTTTTTAACAGCATGTCATTTTCCTTGCATGTCTACATATTAACCTTTTATTGATTTGAAAGTGATGAAAGTTTGAAGCAGCTAGATGGCTCAGTAGATAGAGTATCAGCCCAGAAGTCCAGTGACATCTGAGTTCAAATCCAACTCATACTTACTAGCTGTATGACCCTGAGTAAGTTACTTAACTCTAATCACCTTGGGAAAAAGTGATGAAAATTTTCCTTATTTGTTTTTATTATTTTTCATATAAATTCCATATTTATTTGAGTCAGAAGGCTCAGTGGATAGAATGTGTTGGATCTGGAGTCAAGGAAAATCTGAATTCCAGGTTCAAGCAATTAGTAGTTAAGTGATCCTGGGCAAGTCATCTAACCTGTTTGCCTCAGTTTCTTCATCTATTCCTCAACTCATAGGGTTGTTGTGAGGATCAAATGTGATAATATTTGTAAAGACCTTTACAAACCTTAAATGTTTTGTAAATGCCAGTTATAAATATTCTATATTATCTCTATATCACTTCAAAAGAACAAAGAAATGTTTGAACAAGCCTTTTAAAACAGGGAACAAAAATTAAATTTGATCCACCTAGACTGGTATTTTTTTATTAGTCCTTTCTTGAAAATTTTCATAGTTGGCTTTTAATATTCAGTGGCTTAAAAACTCTTGAATATTAATGTTAATTAACACTGATTTAAATGTTGCAAAAAACACGATATAAATAGAATAGGGAATCGACCTGTGATTTCATTGAGAGAGGGAATTTCTATATATAGAAATACAGGTCATGTCTCTTCTACAACTTAGTCTTAATGAAATGCTTTGAGAAATGAATTAGATTAAGCAACTTACTGAGACTAACAGACAGTATGGACCAGAGACAGTCTTTGAACACACAGGTCTTGAAGCAGTTTCTTATTCACTATGCCATGCTAATTCTTGAGACATTTATTTTTTGGCAAATAAAAACTATCGTTAAATGACAAATGTTGGTAGGATTTCAGGAAAAAAAAACAAACAAATGCATTAAAGATTGTCGGTGGAACTGAGTTGGTCTGGTCATTCTGTAAAACAATTTGGAACTATGCCTAATAACTCATTGAAATGTAACTTTAATCCAGTAATATCATTATTTACTATACATCAAAGAAATTAAAGAGGAATGTGACCTATATCTATATCTATCTAGCAAATATATAATGGTGGCAAAGAAGGGGAGGAGCATCATTGGGAATGACAATAAAGCATATGAATATAATGGAATATTGTAAGAAATGAGAAAGGGGATAGTTTCAGAAAAAGTTGGGAGGAATTTTAAAAACTGATACAGGATGGGGTAGCTAGGTGGCACAGTGGATGGAGCACCAGCCCTGAAGTCAGGAGGACCTGAGTTCAAATCTGGCCTTAGACACTTAACACTTCCTAGCTGTGGGATCCTGGGCAAGTCACTTAACCCCAATTGCCTCAGCAAAACAAAAACAAAACAACAATAAAAAAAAAAAACTGATACAGGAAAAAGCAAGTACAAGAAAGGAACAATTTGTATAGTAACAACAGTGTAAAAACAATGAATTTGAAAGAATTCTGATCAATGCAATGACCAATCATAATTCTGGAGGACCCATAATGAAGTGTACCATTTAATTACTTATAAAGAGGTGATGGACTCAGGATTCAGAATGAAACATATAGCTGATATGGGAATTTGTTTTGCTTAATTAATTATATTTGTTACAAAGTCTTTTTTGGAGTTGTTCAGAAGTATAAAATGAACTTAGTTGGAATAAGCTATGTCATTGTTCATATAACTCAAAAGGGCTTAGTTGTAATTTGCTGCCCTAGGTTTAAACTAGGTTTAGAACACAGCTGGGGCAGCTAGGTGGTGCAGTGGATAGAGCACCAGCCCTGAAGTCAGGAGGACCTGAATTCAAATCTGGTCTCAGACACTTAAACACTTCCCAGCTGTGTGACCCTGGGCAAGTCACTTAACCCCAATTGCAAAACAAACAAAAAAAACCCCACACAGCTTTGTCACTTAGTATTTATGTGACTTTGGGCAACTAATTTAATTTCTCCTGACCTCAGTTTCTTCAGGTATAAAATGAAGAAATTGGATTAGATGGTCTTTAAAATCCCTTTTAGCTTTAAATCTATTTTTCTTTATCACATATAAGGTAGATAGAGATCATAGTTTGTGTATAATTTGTAAAATACATAACACTTAACAATTGAGCAAATATTATAAAAATTTTTTAAAGGCATTTTTATATCAATTTCGCCAAAAACACTAGTTATGAATAAGAAAATTCAGCTTAAATAAATGTTAGCCTGAAATTTATGAAAACTTATAAGATGATCAAATAGTTTTTGGAAAAGCAACATATTTATATTTATCTTGTTATTTTATTATGTAAAAATGGCATGACAAAATGGATAGAGAGGCAGTTGAAGTCAGGAAGATTTGAGTCCAAGAACTGACTTTGCCATATGCTAATGACTATGTAAGCCATTTAACTTTCTGTGTCCCAGGTAACTAACTTTCAAAGAAGATTAAACATTTACATATCAGTTGCTAAATTGCATTAGTGAATGGAATTTCATACTGGGAGTCTACTGCACCAATTAAGCCACAGATGCAGGGCAGCAAATTACAAGTAAGCATTTTTGAGTTATATGGACAATGACATTATAGGTTATTCCACCTAAGTTCATTAGCACTTTTACTGTACATCTCAAAGAAATTAATTCTCAAATGGAGCATGACAAATATTGTTAATCATCATTAGCTGAGAGGCCTCAAGCAAGGGAATTTATTGCTATATTTATTCCTGACCCATAGAAAGATTCTTTATGTTAATAATTCTCAAGTTTTTTTTTTTTTTAAGGGCTAGGAATCCAAGTCCAACCAGTCTTTTGAACAATAGCTCAAATTTTATCCAAAGGACTCAAAACATTTCTTTGATAATGAACAGCCCTGAAACTGATGCCAAAATTGGTCCATTTTTTAAAGGGGTTTGAACACTGTTTGGCTTACTTGCAGAGAGAAAAATGTTTCTTGGTTTTTACTGAATGGGCACTACCAATCTTATAAAACAGGCCTCATTATGAAAAAAATGTGATTTATATTTCAGCAGTGAGCCAGTTTCATAAGCCACTGAACTTGAGTTTTATCTTTCTTCTCTAGTGAAAGGACTAATAGACCATTAGAGGGAATGTCAGCATATGAAATGTCAGCACAAGCTTACTTAATTTTAGTGGCACATTTGATCCAAGTTTAAGTAGCTGGAAAAATATGTCATATGTAAAGGTGTCCTTGTTATCCAGCATCAGCAAGTGGAGAGGAGGGGGAGAGAAAAGTTCAATTTTTAGACTATTTGTATAGTCAGTCTTTCAGGTCTGAAGTTGACATGCATTGTAAAATCAAAACAATGTTTCCTTTTCTCCCTAATTTCTTTTGAAATATTTCCAACAAACAATCTTTTTAGATGAATATAGTGAGGGAGCAAGGTGAAGGAATAGCTATTGAAATTAAGTACATTTTGAGTTTTATATAAAGTCATAAGTGTCTATTCAAGGCAGACAGAAGCATTGTTCTTTTGAAAGCAGTAGTCTTAGAACAAAGTATATAATGATATCCTCCCCAGGGGCCTTGTATACTAAAGGGGGAATATTCCTCTTTTGCTTTCTAGAGTTGACATATGGTGAATGAGTAAAGAACTATTAAAAATAAAATCTGTGGTTATCTTGTATAGGAAGTCAAGCTTAAAACTGAAAACTTTCAAAAGGAAAAAATAGATGATATTCATCTTTCCTATGCTTAAATAAAGAAAAACTCTTGCTATAAATTATCATGTTTAACAATTAAAAAGGAAAACAGTAGCAACTGCCATCACTTTAGGCTTTTAAATTGATAAACTTATTTTCCTGAAAATCAAGCTGAAAATAATTTTACAAATTTTCTAATGGGAACCACTCAAATGTGCTTATGTGTAATTGAAAAAAAATATTTTTCTTAAGAGATTTAATTTATCTTAGAACTGGCTTACAAAAATAACAAGCAATTTCCCCCCAGATAATAGTACCAATATATCATTTCTGAAGACACAAAATTCATGTGTCTTTACATTTCACATAAATTTTAATATTTGACATTACTTATCAACCAATCTCATTTCTTCATGTTCACATTAAAGCAGAATATTTGTGTCAAAAGGAAATACAACAGAATTTGGTTTGAATCTGTCATAACTATATTACATGAAAACTCAGTCCTTTACTGCCAGATCTCAATTAAAACAAGTACTGAATGCTATTAAATGGTTGTATTATTTGAATGTGTGCTGTATAGTTCCTATGTTGGCTCCAATAACACCTTTCACATAATGATAGCCCCAAATAGTGTAAATCTGACTATATTCACCTATTTCATGGCATTCATCATTTGCATTTATTGGAACCTAGTTTAAATGAAATTGTAATGAAACTCAAATTTTTGAAGAATGGGGGGAAAAAAAGGTGGTCATCCCACCTGATCTTTCTGTATAATAAAGACAAGACAATATAAAAATTGAGACAATAACCATCTGTTTATTTAGCAAAATAAACTTGAAGGAAAGCATGATTCTTCCCTTATTAGAAACATAACCATCATATATAATATTTTGCTTCTCATCTTCTTTGGTGTGGGAATCTACCTTTAAGTCACACAAATGTTTGTTCTGTTATCCTTTTAGCCGATAACTCCCCCCATCCTCATACAAAGAATAGCATGATCAAACAACTTTTAGTCCCAATTAAACCTCCTATTCTGATGGTGAATCAGATAAAAAAATATCATATTAAACTATACTTGGAAGTTTGAGAAGTGTTGGTCAAGTATTTGTGTGCATGTATGTGTGTGTGTTTCTGTGTGTATATGAATGTGCAGATTTATACCGCTGTAAAATTTTTCTGGCCCCTGGGGGAAAAATATTCTAAGTTTTTCTTGGTACTATGGCATTCTCTTTTGCACATCTGAATATGAACACAAGATGCAAATGTTTGTATTTATTCATGTGTGTATTCTTACACATGTACACCTACATATAGGGCATATATACATGTATATATGTGTATGTATATATACATATTTATATGTTTATGTATTATATCCCCTGGGGAATATCACCTCACTGAAATCACAGATAGTTTTCTTTTTCTTTTCCCCAGTGCATAACCCAGTGATGTGCACATAGTAAGCACTAATATTAGTTAAAGTGGGTGTGTACAATATAGCATTTTTACACTTTCTATTGATGTTTGCTTGCATTATTTTTCCTTCTCAGATTTTTTTTCTTATAGATCCAATTTTTTTGTACAATAAGATAACTATAAATATGTATACACATATTCAATTTGTCAAGTATTTTAACATAATTAACATGTATTAGACTTCCTGCCATCTAGGGGAGGGGGTAGGGTGAAGGAGGGAAAAATTTGTAACAGAAAGCTTTGCAAGGGTCAATGATGAAAAATTACCCATGCATATGTTTTGCAAATAAAAAGCTTTAATTAAAAAAAAATAAAGTGGGTATGTAAAAGAGTATTAGATTTGGAATCATAAAACCTGAGTTTGAATCTCATAGGGCTCTGCCACTAACTCCCTATATCACCTTGGACATGTCACTTTCTTCCCCTGGGCCTCAGTTTCCTCATTTGCAAGAAGAAGGGAAGAGGATAAGACTAGAAGACCTCTAAGATCCTTTCCTGCTTTAAAGGTATGCTCCAATAAAATGACCTAATTAAAGCGCTATTGAGACTTCCTCCAGGGGAAAGAATTTGTACTGTAACAAAAACTGTGTTTCAAAATTTAAAAGCTCTCTGGTAGTCATGAAACAACGTCTGAAGATCAGATTCAAGATACAAAACCAATTTTAAAATCAGTTTCCTCTTTTTTATGCCATGGTTCAAAAAAAAAAGTAGGATAATTGCTTAATTCTGGACTTTCTATTTCAGTTAAAAGTAATCATGCTTTGACTATTGTCATTAGCAAAACAAAGCACTTTTCCAGATGCTGTGGGGTCATCAAGTAAGTCTTCATTTTCTGAGAGGCTGTGCATGCCCTAAGTTGTCTGTCTGTCTGTCTCTGCTTCCTGAAAAGATCTCTCTTTCTCCTAATCTCAGATTTCCTGGAATGCATATGAGAAAACTAAAGCCACCCCCAAAATTAGCATCCTCTTAGGAATTTCTGAATTTTCCATAGATTCCAGGGATCACAGAATGGTTGGGCAGTTCATAATAGCATGACTAGCACTGGGATTGGGAACAAGAAGAGTACAACCAAAGTAAGATGCAACTATCAACCAGAAGGATAGCATAGACACATCTCTGACCATGCAGACTCTGGGCCCTCTGAAAGTAAGTCAGTTGCATTGCTAGCATGACAAAGAAAATAGCAATGTTCAGAATGAGGAAAAGCCTGGTATAGGAAGCAGATATTGAAGGGGCCCTACTTCGGGCAGTTGTTACCATCTGGGCCTGCCCGAACTGGCCTCTGAATGGTACCCCAATTTTATGTTTCACATAGGAGACATCAGCAAAATCTAAAAGGTCTTTCATTTCTTCATCTTCATCTATTGGCAATTCTTTCTGTGCCAAAATCTGAGCTTTCTGTCGGATCTTTTTCTCATTTACTTCAATCTGTGCAAAAATGTCAGGGATGGCATCAATAAATTTGTAGCGCCTGCCTGGCTTTCTGTTTTTTTTTGCTTTGCCTTGTAGCTGCTGTTTTCTCTGCTGCTGCTGCTGCTGCTGCTGCGAGATTGCAAATATCCTATCAATGGCTTCCTCTGTCTGTCTCTTATCTGAAAATCTCAGCAGGCGCTCAGCAGTCTTTCGAAAGCTAGCTGTGTTACGGACCCGGGATAAGATCTGCTTTTCCAGCTGCTGAAAAACTGGCTTGAAATGCTGGAGACTGTGTTCTACAATTCCAGCATAGTCCTTTACCTCAGACACAGGAGAGCTCTTAATGATGGCAGACTGATCAAAAAGAATCTTTTGGTGATCTGCAATAACATGTACAAAGGCTGTTTGTCCAGCAGCCTCACCTGTCCAAAGGTAAACTGCATAAGCATGGTCACTAGTGGCTATAAATACATCTAGCTGTTGAGTATCCCCATGGAGGTTGAAGCTTTGAACATCTATAGAAGGTCCTATGAAAAGGTAGGCAACCTTGGTGATGGGACTCCGGAGGTGTGTAGTGACATTCACATAGTTCGTTCCATTGTATGGATATCCCCGGGGGTAAGTGACTGAAGCAATGGTTGCTTTCTCACTATAGCCAGTATCATCCATCCAATACATTTTATATATACCGTCTCGCTGCTTCATGTAAGCCCCATGGACACCATCCACAACAGTCTCTTCAAAAGGGACATCCACATTGTGAAAAAAGCTTGCCGCTGTCTCTAGAGGACTGTCTTCTTCCAGGTGGATTTGGTCCACAAGGAGGAGGAGCTGAGGGTGCAAGAGAATTAGGTTCCTCTGGAAATTTTTTAGCCGTAGCTGAGGATTGTAGGCCCCCACTCCTTCCCCTCGTATAAAAACCACTCCTTCCTTCTCCAGAGCAGCCACCACTCTCCCCTGACAGTGGGCAGCTGAGTCATGTTTGTACTTGGACCACTTTGATGAACAATCTTCTGTGACTTGACCCTCCCAGGGAGAGAAGCAGCTTTTTGATACTGCTGGGGCAAACATTAGCACATTGTTGAAGAAGGTGTACTTTGGCCCATAGAGAGCCTCTGTGATGAAGGGCACGCCATTAGGAGCAAAGGTAAATGAGTTTTGATCAGGATGCTCATGGCCAGCATTAAAATTTCTCCATCCTTTGATCCATTCTTTGTACTTGTTTCTGTGGACAATGTCATAGATTGCACGTCCTCCAAGTTTTCCTGACTTGAAGGAAAGGAAAGGTCTATTGATCTCTGCAGGCAGGGCACTTCCATAAGTCACAACACCCCAATCCTCAAAATAATGCAGTGTAGGGGTTCCATAGTCTGGTGGGGGTACAGAACCCAAGCTGGCTTCATACCTATTAAAATGAATATTAAAGAAAATAAACATCAAATTCAAAGTCAAATGGATGACACATCAGAGCATATGCAACATGTGGAAGAATAACACGAAATAAGTATATAATTATTTGGGAGACTAATGTACAAACAAAATGTGCTCTGCATTGTCTTGGTATTGTATAACTCTAGGAACCTTACAATACAATAAAGCATGACAGTCTTTAGGGAGAACATCATAGCAGCTACCAAAACAGTAGAGACCTTTGGAAACTCTTTGGGGATCTTCTAATAATCCCAAGGCCACATAGGCAGCAAGAGAGCTAATCAAATCTCAACTTCTTATTCAGAAAACTTGAGAACTGCTACTACTGATACTGAAACCAGTGAGAACTATATTTCTGGCTCTAATTATGTTTCCATGACCTTTAGTTTGTAGTTTGATGGATATGCTAGGAAAAGAACTATTAGCACCTCAGTTAATATGAAAAACATCATGATGAGGTTTCATCATATTTCTGCCTTCTTTGATTTTTTTCTTCTTTTTTTGAAACTTGAAACAAAGGTAGAACTTAGGAAGAAAGTGAATTGCTCCGCAGTGGGAAGGAACTGGAAAATGAGTGGATGCTCATCAGTTGGGGAATGGCTGAATAAGTTATGGTATATGAATGTAATGGAATATTATTGTTCTATATGAAATGATAAGCAGGCTGATCCCAGAAAAGGCTGAAAAGACTTACATGAACTGATGCTAAGTGAGGTGAATAACTCAAGAGAACATTGTATACAGTCACAAGATTATATGCTGATCATGTGATCATGTGATGGCTTTTTTCAACAATGAGATCATTCAAGGCAATTCCAATAGACTTGTGATGGCAAGAGCCATCCACATCCAGAGAGAAGAATATGGAAACTGAATGTGCATCACAGCATAGTATTTTCACCTTTTTTGTCATTTGCTTTTTTTTCTCATTTTTTCCCCTTTTGATCTTATTTTTCTTGCATAGCATGATAAAGGTGGAAAGATGTTTATAAGAATTGCACATGTTTAACCTATATTGGATTACTTGCTGTCCAGGTGAGGGGAGAGGAGAGGGAAGGAGAAAAATTTAGAACACAAGGTTTTGCAAGGCTGAATGTTAAAAACTATCTTTGCATGCATTTTGAAAAATAAAAAGCTATTATTACTATTTTTAAAGTGAATTATTAAATGACCAAAGTGTACTATACAAAGATAAAATAAGAGAACTACTTATGCTTTTTAGATCTTTTTTTTCCTTCAGATTTTATTCCTTAAGTCTGAATCTAAAGCCCCCAAAGAAGAAACAGCATGCTGGGAAAAAAAGAATACTGATTTGCAAATTAAGAGATCCCCAATATGGTTCCAATTCTGCCCCTTATTACCTGTTAGGTAAATCACTTCTTTTTCTGAGGTTTAGTTTCTTTTTGTATAAAATGAGGAGGTTGGCCTAAATGGTCTCCAATGTCCTTTCCAGCCCTAATCTTCTATGATTCATTTAAACTAAATGTAAACATTTTGTTATTACATAGTTGGGAGAAAACCTTTTTAGGGGCTTTCAAAACCATCTTGTTCCACTCTTTCATTTTACATATGGAGGACATTGAAGTCTAAGGAAGTTATTTAAAACCAAGACCCCTTGATTTCAAATTTAGATTTCTTTCCACTGCACCATGCTACTTTTTATGGGTTCACAAATATTTCCTATCTTTTGCTCAGAATATTTATGGATGGTTAGGCATGAATGACATTGATGTGATTTGTTGCCCTAGGGAAGAAGGGCTGACACAGGTCCTCAGTTACTCTTATTCTTCCCTCTAAGCTGGAACAATTTTGGGTGAAGTTGGTTTTATGCTTATTTGATTCTGGACCTGCCTGTGTCTTGAGATTTCTTAGTTTCAAGTCAGTCTTTCCATATATTTTGTCAAGCAACCAGGATACTGTGAATGCTGCATCAATGTAAATTCACAGAAAGAGCCCAAACTAGTCAAAAATAAAAACTTTCTTCCAGTCTTGTATTTTTTCCTGCCATTGGAATTCATGTGTGCTAGGGGAGAGAATGGCTCATAGTTAGCATTTATCTATTTCTACATAGCCAGATTTGAAATCCTTGATTAGATCTTATAATTTTGGTAAATGAGAGGCATTATCAAATACTTGAATGTATTATGAGTCTCAATTTTTTATAATTGCAAATTAACATTAACAGCAGTAACATTAACCTATTTATTTTTCTCATTAATGGTTTAATGTGTCTGTGAAATTGTGATAAAGTAAAAGAATCAAACCATGAGAAATTCACTATTCAAATAATGGAAAAGAGGTAATGGGTTAATGATTAATTGATTCCTTGTGCTTTTTATTCTGAAGTATTGGATAACAACAATGTACTTGGCAATACATAAAACAGATGATGATATAGTGTTTCCCCTGGAGGCTTCAAAGATTATTTTCTGAAATTAAGGCAAATCAGGGATGAATGGCTCTTATATCAAAGAAATGTTGTTGTATACTTTTTAAACCTTAAAAACATACTTAGAAACAAGTATTTCAGAGTTAGAAGAGTCTTATATTCCATTTGTCAGAACATGTTATTGTATGAAATTTGTGATAATATAACAATAAAAGTAACTCCAGCCCAAAACTTATTTCTTCTCTTTTATAACCATATCCAAACAGATATAAATCATAAAAGTATGCTCTGTTCTATAATAATGCAAAGTAGGGAGAGATCTGCTCCCCCACAACAAACTTGAAAAGGGCTTTTAACATAAAAATTAGTACTATTTGAAGAGCAGTTTCTTGGTTTCAAGATAGGGTATGGTATAATATAAATCATGTGGATGCTGCATTTGTTGTGAAATGGGGAGATATTGGTAAGTTGTGTTTTAGATAAGAAATTATGTAGTTTGCATATTACATAAAAACATAATTCCAATGCCTTCCTTCTCTTAATTATTTACTATTTATCTTGCTTATTTCTATTTATTTACTGCTTTATATATACTTGTTTGCATGCTGTTTCCCCTACTAGACTGTAAACTCTTTGAGGGCAGGGACTGTTTTTTGTCTCTTTTGCATCTCCAGCTTTTAGCTCAGGGCCTGTAGGCACTTAATAAGAGAAGATTGATTGACTGATTCTTTTGCCAAAACCATATCTTTTTGAAGACAATTCAATGTATCTTACCAGAGAAATTCAGTGTGCAAGGTACACCAGCGCTGCCCTTTGGATGCTGTTCCTGGGCCTTCTATCACTCTGTTCTGTCGAATCTGATCCGCCAGCCAATTGCCACTGCCATTACGCATAACAAATTTATCTAGAAACACCAACTGACTTTCTGGCCCATAAAACCAGTTGTAATTTGAGTCTGCAATTGCCACTGTTCTTTGAAAACCTGAAAGGGTGGGGAGGGAAAGATTGAAAGAACAATTTAATAAATATTTTAAAACTTATGTGTAGAAATTAAATAGCTTTCTGATGCATTTATGTATTTAATTCTCTGGGAGTCACATTAATCTAAACAAGATTTATGAAATTACCTTTATGAAACATATACACAGGTTCTAAGTGTTGCATTGACTGCATGAATGCTCTGAAAATATTTTGTTTACATGAAGCCCAGGAATTGATTTATTTTATTATTAGTTAGAAAATTAGGGGTTTTGGGCTTTAAAAAAACTGCTACCATGTCAATCTATGTATCTTTTGGCAAGAGGTTAACTGATTATTGTGCTTCTGTTTGCCTTTGTCTAAAGAGAGGATAACTCATGTGAAGTAAAAAACGAGGAATGTGAATCTATCCACATTACTACTTTTCTCTGTGTTTCACTTTCTCATCTGTGAAATGGGGGTGATAATATCCATCACACAAAGTTATGGTGATTATGTATTGAGATAATGTACTGAAATTTCCCTCAAAAACCACATTAAACCAAGCCTCTAAACAGAATCTGATGGAATGAAACCACTCTCCAGCTCAAGATATACTGGAAAAACTTCAAGAAAGGTCAGTCTCACTGGAGTGAAAAGGGAATTCAGTCCAGTTCAGATAGACTCTGGAAAAGCCAGTGAGAAGGTCTAAATCACAGCAAATCAGCAACTAAGACCCTCAGTCCTGGCTCAGTAGAGGGGCAAATCAGTGGGGCAGCTTCCAGTCCCAACTCAGAAGGCAAACTCTGGGAAAACAGGCTTTTCCTGGAAAGAGCAGCCAAGCTACCTGTTGCAAACACAAGTGGCCCCTATGCTCAAAGCCAAGGCTCAGAGCTGTATAGGAAGCTTGGGATAGTGCCCCCTTTACTCCAGGAGCAGAACTCAACCATAAAAGTAAAAAAAGAAGAAATACAAAAGAAAAGGAAAGGCAAGAAATAGAAAAGAACCTTAACCATAGAAAGCTCATAGGGCAGACCAAAACACAAACTCAGACAAGTACAAAATGTGCACAGAAGAAATCTCAAAGATTAATATGAAATGGTCTCAAGCCCAAGAAGCCTTCTTGGAGTTGTTCATAAAAGACTTTAAAAGGCAAATAACAGAGGTAAAGGGGAAAATGAGAAAGGAAATGAGAGACATGCATGAGAGAGTCAATAGCTTGAAAAAGCAAAGAATAAATTGTCTGAAGAAAACAACTCATTAAAAACTAGAATTAACCAAATGGAAAGAAGAGCTACAAAAGCTAACTGAAGAAAACCACACATTAAAAATTAAAACAAGGCACAATGACTAATGACTCTGTGAGAAAGCAAAAATCAGTCAAACAAACTAAAAAGAATGAAAAAAATGGAAGAAAATAGGAAATACCTCATTGGAAAAATAGCTGACCTGGAAAATAAATCCAGATTGAGGGTGTGGTTGTGAAAGCACTCTGATGTGATGACATCAAAGAAAAAGACATTAAGGTATAGAAAAAGGTCTGTACTTGAAAAAGAGAGAAGGAGAAGTATAATGGGACAATTGTACCTGAAGAGGTACAAAAGACCTATTAAAATCAAGGGAAAAAAGGGAAAGAAGAGATAATGTATTGAAAAGTGCCTGACAAATTTTAAAGCACCATTTAAATGCCCATGATTATTATTCTGTCACTAAAATCAACCAAAGCAAGAGATTTTGACATGTGTTTTCTGTATCTTGCAGGAACATCTTTCAACCACCCACTAAAATTATACTGTCACAAACCAGCTCAGTTCTATTAAATGATTAGATAAAACAACTGACTGATAAACTTTTTTCAAGCATTATCTGTCTCATGGAGATAATCTTAAAAACTATCTCCATATAAAAACTGACCAATCAGCAACCAGAACTTATGGAAGGTTATGGAAGGAAAATCTATGGTCACTGCATTTTTTAGCTTTCTGCCCTGAATCCCATAGATCCTACTTCTAAATGCAGTTAGATTTTTAAAAATTATAAACCTAAGCATTTCTAAGATATTTTGAGAAAGAATGAAAAACAAAGTAGGACAGTTTAAGTATTATATGCATGTGCAAGAAAATGAACCCATCATTATAACTGCTTGTTTCACACACACATACACACACACACACACACACATAAAAATTAGGTAGTAATTTTAAACTTTAAAAAAGTACAGAGTTTTCTTTAAAAAGGGTTAAAAGGTAAGTTAGAAAAGAAAGAAATCTAACTGGGAACATTTCTTTTTTGTGTGTATACTATCTTGATTTTGTATAAAGTTCATATCATTATTGCAATTTTGTGTTTATCATAAATCCACACATCAACTTAAAAATATCCTGTCTTTAAGTACAAAATGCATTTATTATTGAGCAAACCACTTTTGTTTAAGAAGACAAATATCCTAGATAAGTAGTGCCCATAATCCAAGGGTTTCATCCTTTTCCAGAATATATAAATAAAGAATAAATGTTTCAATGGAGAAAAAAATTGAATTCCTTTGCTCACAATTGTTATCATTCTAATTCTTCATGTCCTCCATGAAGCTCACCTGGAAGTACTGTTCTGTACATGAATGCAAAGTGTTGCTTAAGCCAAGGATGATTAAAGTGGTTGATATCAAAATGCCTCTGTACTAGGAACATGTATTGAAAGAGGGATCTGGTGGTATAGCTGCCATAGGCGACTCCTTCATAGAGGGAGCCATCCGTGACTTCTCTGAGCAAGACCATAGACTTCTCCATGATGGCCAAAACTTGTTTGGTCCACAAATAGGCTTCCTGAAGATAACCTAAACCAGAAAAATACATGGCAATGATAATTAATTGGCAAAGATAAATTTAACAACATCCTCAAAGAACCCCCATACTTAAGACATTGAGTGGGAGAAAAAAAGATTGCTTCTGTTAAACGAACTGAATGGACTAATCTATGCTATTTATATTTTGTAAATTTCTTATTCTAGCTGAGTCAGGTAACATGCATTTAAGTACCTACCATATGGCAGATTCTCTGCTTAGCGCTAGGGATACAGAGCAAAGTTCTTTTTTTTTTTTTAAATTAAAACTTTTTATTTGCAAAACACATGTATGGGTAATTCTTCAACATTAACACTTACAAAGCTTTCTGTTACGAATTTTTCCCCCCTAAACCCCACCCTTCCCCTAGATGGCAGAATATCCACTACATGTTAATTATGTCGAAATACTTGACAAATCGAATATATGTATACATATTTCCACATTTATCATTTTTGTGCAAGAAAAATTGTATCTACAAGAAAGAAAAATCAGAGAAAGGAAACACAATGCAAACAAACATCAATAGAGAGCATGAGGATGTTATGTTGTGGTTCACATTTCACATCCCTCTCTCTGGGGGTATACGGCTTTCTTCACTGAACAATTGGAAGTGGTTTGAAACATTTCATTGTTGAAGACAGCCGTCTATCAGAATTGATCATCATATAGTATTGTTGTTGCCATGTATAATGATCTCCCGGTTCTTCTCATTTCACTCAGCATCAGTTCATGCAAGTCTCTCTAAGGCCTCTCTGAAATCATCCTGCTGGTCGTTTCTCACAGAATAATAATATTCCATAACATTCATATACCATAATTTGTTCAGCCATTCTCCAATTGATGGGCATCCATTCAGTTTCCAGTTTCTAGTCACTACAAAAAGGGCTGCCACAAATATTCTTGCACATGTGGGGCCCTTTCCTTCCTTTATGATTTCTTTGGCATATAAGCCCAATAGAAACGCTGCTGGGTCAAAGGGTATGCACAGTTTGATAACTTTTTGAGCATAATTCCAAATTGCAGAGCAAAGTTCTAACACCATTCTCACAGCACTAAAATATTTCTCATTGATTTTTGAATTTCTGAGAATTTAATAGGATTTTATATTTGTTAACAAATTTTTATGAAGAATACTCAGGAAACTGATATTTACTTGAAGATTTCTGTGGTTCTATTAGTGACAAGAAGAGACCAAGCTATCATTTGTCATATATGTCACAGTAAAGATTCCTTTCATATATAGATTGTATTAGTTGTTTTCTGATGTCCCTTCCAATTCTTAGAATCTGTGATTCAGTTTGGGGGACTTCTTTCACAATCCCTCTGTATTTTGTTGGCCAACATGAGTTGTTGTAGCTGGTGGCCAACTTGGTGATAAATCTCTCTGAACTTAGGTCAGCCCTTTGACTATAAACACACACACACTTTTGTTAGGCTCCTAAAATCAAGATGTCACTTGTGGTATTATTGCTATTCTTCAGAACAAAAACAAACAACCTGAAGCCTTCTCAGTTTAGCAGGAGCCAGCACTTGTACTCTAGTGCATAGCCTTCAAAAAACCAGAGTAACCTTTACCTCATAATGTGACATCCCAGAAAGACTTTAATTGAAAATAGTAGTATTTCCACTAATAATATATAGTCACGAGCATGACTTATGTGATCTTATGTTTATGAGAAAATAGTTACATATTGAGCAATTATTGCACTAAATTTCACTAACAGCAACTGAAAATACCATACAACCCCTTTTTTGTTTGCCATATCTCACAAAATTCAAACGTTTGTTTTATAAGCTTAGTGACCTAATCCATTGACATTGCCATGGAAATAGAGAGATTTGTAGCTAGTGTAATAAGCATGCCACATAATATCAACAAGAATCTATGTAGAAGAACGTTAAAGGATGTTATCAGAATAATATATGACTGAAAAGGGAGAGAAACTTGTAATGAGTCATATAATGAACTGATAGACAGATGGGATGTTCTACAGATATCCAAGCAATGTCAAGAGATCAAGAAGATGTTCCCCAGTAAACTGGCTATCTTCCTTGTGGAGGATTTATAGGATATAGATAAGAATCACAGAAGAGGAGGAAGCATGGAGGAGTTGCAATCTTCCCAGCCAGGGAGAGTATGTATATCAAAGGAAGTATGGATTCATGGATTCATAGACTAAGGTAGAAAGAGATCCAAGTATCAAAGGAAGGATTCACCATGATAATATGGAATTTAAATCTAGGTCTTGAAATGGGATTCTATCTGTCTTTTACATGAACCTTGTGAAATCTACTCTTCCTAATGCCAAGATGGAGGTCAGACTATCTCCATTTCTATCAGAAACTTTGAGGTGAAATAATCCCTTTCTTTTCAAGGTTTAAGTAGATCAGTTAGTTCCTGCTTGTTGGTTAGAATCAAATCTATGACAGTTATTCCCCTTTGCTGCGTTTTCTACTTTGGTTCAGAATTAAATTACCATTAAAGGCAAGTTCCCTTTTGGAGAATTTAAGTTCCCCATCCTTACATTATGACAAATTTTCATTTGTGTACCAGTTGTATCATCTTTTTTCTCCTTTTTAGGTAGTCTGTTATATACTCTCACTACAGTGTTATACTGTTGCTCTTTACTCAGATATTTCTAAATATATCATATTGATATATCTATATCTATTTTCTTAAAAAAAGTCAAATTTACAGATTTAATTGTAGCCTATTTACCCACACCCTGAGCTTCTGTGTTGATATCTCTATGATACTTATCTTTTAAAAATATATATACTTTCTTAATATAAAATGCTACTCTACCACCTTGATTTATTTGATTCATTTTGATTAATGTATGTATCTAGAAAGGTGGCAATAAGGGAAGAGTATCTCAGAATCAAGGGGAAAGCCAATTAGTGAGTAAAAGAAGGTTCAAGTTCCATTTTGGATACATGTAGGCTTTTTGTTTCTGGGTAAATCATATAATTTCTCAGTTCTATCTCCTCCCAATCTCCCCAGAGCATTGGACTGCCTAGATAGAAAGGATTTTCTCCCTGAAAGTTTCTTATATTGATGAAATGCTGTCTCTAGACACACACATCCACATTTCAATTATGAATTTCATTATTCCAACTCTCAATAATATTTCTGAGATTAAATTTGCCTTTCTGCATTAGGTTTCCACTTCATTTTATTATCCCACCTTAGTTCATTTGCACACAAGCAATTGAGGCTAGAGTTTCATTGCTGGATCTCTTTTTGTATCTTGTGAACTCAGTACTATTTTTCTTCTTTTGTTATACCTACTACATTCTCTTTAGCATCTCGATTAGCACATAAATGTGGCTGGTTTGCATCTTCCCTTTTCAGTATAAAATCTCAATTTGATCAGATTTACAAGACTCCAGAAATATTGTCTTTTTTTAAACCAACCTTTTAGATGCCCTGTTTCCTTGCCCAAGACTACTATTCTTATATTTAAACTATGTTCTAGAAATCCAAGTCCTTTTCTCAGAAACTATTGTCTCTTAATCAGTTGTTCATTTCTGAAAATCTCATCTGTTTTTTTTTTTTTTTTTAAAGCTTCCACTTTCAAAGATGGTAGTAATGAAAACATTCTCTTTGGACAATGGTGGTGGCAAACAAAATGTTTAGGCTGCATAGAGACTATTGCTCTTCCAGCAGATTTTTTCATATATTATGATTGTAAAGACATTTTCATACATAATAATTTCTAAGATTATAGATAATTACCATAGTTTGGTGAGATTTAGAATGTACACTTCTTGAAGGTAGTGATTGTTTCATTCTTTGTATTTCTATTCCCAGCACCTAGCACAAGACCCAGCACAGAGTAGGTAATTAAAAAATGCTTGCTTGATTGGGTAGCATTCTATTAATTGATGAGATTAGCTAGATACCCTAGACTTCCTGATGAAGATTTAGGACATATCACATATCTCTGAGATTTGGAGAAGCACTAGTCTCAGAAGCAATAATTCTATATTCTATTATTTAGGATGAGTCACTTCTACATTTAGCTAATTTTTTCCAGTTCACATTGATTATCAAGGGTTTTTTTTCCTGAGGGTATGATAGCTTTTGACTTAATCCTCAGTTTCTCCTATTGTAGTATGTACCATATTCAGAAACTATAGTGCTATACTAGCTACATTAGTATATTGTATTTATTTTGCCCTGAAGAAGCTAATAATCTAGTAGAGAAGAAAGAAAAGCACAAAAATGCCCAAAAGAATTATACTTAATAACCTCCATATTTGCATTATATGTGATAGCAATTCAGTAAGCAGTTTATATTCTGTCAGCAATAATATAGTTAAAGCACCAAAACATCAGAAGACAGATTATTTTTTTTAAGATCCAAAAGACACTTTTAAAACATCAAATCTATTCTTTTTTTATTAAAGAGAAAAAAAAATGATTTGGTGCCAGTGAGGGCTAATAATAATAATAATAGCTAACATTTACACAGTACTTACTATGTGCCAGGTACTATGCTGAGTGTTTTAAATTTATCTCATTTGATCTTCACAATAACCATGGTTGATAATAATTATTATTATGATACCCATTTTATAGATGAGGAAATTGAAGCAGGAGTTGTGATTTTCCCAGGCTACATAGCTAGTGAGTGTCTGATGTTAGATTTGAACTCATCTTTCTGACTCCTGGGCCAGTACTCTACCTATTGTGCCTCTCAGTTGTCCCCTAACCTAGCGTTCCATTCCAGTGTTCTTTTTGCTATATCATGCTACTCTTCTTATAGCTGGGCCTTGAAATTCATTATATTTATCAAGGGAAAGGAAAGGAAAGAATAGCTTTTTCTTCCTATTTGTATTTTCCTGAGATGAATATTAGAAATAATTTCCATTCTCAGGGCACATGCTGTAGATAAAGGACAAAAAGAAAGCTAGACTGAGATAAAATCCTCAATATGAATAATATGCATGGGGATATTCAAGATCTTAATATAATGACTTTCTCCACTTAGCATCCAAATATTCCTTGAATATTTTAACAGTTTTCATAAAGTGACTTCTTCATTATTTTAAAAATAATAGATACAAAAAAAAGAGTCATTTATAAAACTTCACAATGGATCTCAGGCACTTAAAGACTAAGATCTAAGTTCAAATCCTACCTCATATACATACTAGCTATGTGGTCATGGGCAAGCCAATTAACCACTCTATGACTTTCCTCATCTGTAAAAAGAGATTGGATTCAACAGTCTCTAAGTCCCTTTGCAGTTCTAACTCTATGATCTTCTTGCTGGTCCAATGAGGCCTCCCTGGAGCAAAGGGAAATGAAAAACTAGCAGTCATGCTGTAAGCTCAAGTTGTAGGTCTACAAAGGAAAAATGAAGTGGCATATTGATAATTATCCAGTGAGCCTAAGTAGTCTGGACAGCCAATTCAAATCACTTCTAAATGAACTTTTTAACCCCAGGCAGCTGTTTTCAGTGCCAGAATTCATTGGATAATTGCCAAATCTTTACTTTACTTTTTGTTCTAATATGTAACCCAAGGAAATCACAATAATACCATATTCAATAGATTAAAGTTAATATAATTAATAAAAAATGAGAAAAATACAACTTTGAATTAGCTAGTACATGTCCCATGATGACCCCAGGTCACAAGCTTGTTTAGGATCTGAGTACCGATGTGTAGTATAAAGGATGCAGCAAGCAGTCAGAATTACTCCTACTCAGGAAATGGCAAATAGGATGGATGCAGGTATCATAAATCTATTCCTTTATTTGAATTCATCACACACCTTGATTCATCAGGATCAGGCTTCCCGTCAACAGAGCCATACAATTGGTAGGCTGGTGATTGTGCAGGTATTGAAACCCCCATCCTCGGCGGTATGATGTTTCATACATATATCCTGAGGCATTGGCAATCACTTCAAGAAACTTCTCCTGTTGGGTCTTGCTCAGATAGTTGAACAGGAAGTCATAGGCAGTGGCAAAACCAACCAGAGAGTGAGCAAGGGGGACCTCATCCCAAGGAGCATCTTTCACTAGCCTGCAAAAGAGAAAGCAGTATAATTGTAAATGACCTAATTTGCAAAAGATTTCATCACACTTCTGGGGTATTAAGTTATAGAACTCATGAGTCTAAATCAATATTTTATTTTAAGGGTTTATGGACATGTAGCCAAATGATATTTCTTTTAAAAATGTGTTGAATATGAATATCTAATGTGATTATAGTGAGCTCTTTCAGTCCTTGGACTTCGGAAAGTAAAAAAGCTTCAAATAGATTGCTTTTTAATGAGAGATAAAGGAATCAGTTTCTCTCTCTCTCTCTGTGTGTGTGTGTGTGTGTGTGTGTGTGTGTGTATAGAACAGAACATGCAGATGCTATTCAAAATTTCCCCTAATGTTCCTTTCATGGTTTTTCACTCTTCTTTGAAAACTGTCTTTTAGAAATGAAAGATTATTATATTTGCTCATGTGGTTTCTTTGTTGAAACATCCTATGTGTGTCAAAGCTAAATGTGATTTAATCATTTAGCATTCAAAAAGTATGTATAAAGTGTTTACTATGTGACAGAAACTGTGCTAAAGGGGAGGAATGCCAAGACAAAAGTGTAATAATCTGTCTTCAAAAAGCTTATATTTTAGGGGGGAGCAATAAAAATAGAAAATTGATATAATAACATATACAAAATAATTTTTTACAAAGAGGTCATTGGAAAGTGAGGGAATCATAATGGGATTCTTGTAGAAGCCTTTGAGTTTAGCTTTGAAAGAAGCTAAGTTTGCCAAAAGGCAGGGGTGAAAGAGGTCACTCTAGATGTGGGATCAAACAAGCATGGAAACAGAATATAGAATATCATGTGTAAAACTGTAAGGCCTTACCATATGCCTAACCAGACTGAGATGCAATGTGGGGATTTGTTATAAAGGTTTTCCCCTTTTCAGCTGAGATGAGGTGAGGGTGGGAGGAGGGATTCTGTAGGAAGGAGGGAATGTGATAGCAGTGCCAAAAGAAAAAAATAGAAAAAGAAAAGTGAGTCATTGAAATGTGGTTTTGAGATGAAAAGAGAAGGAAGGCCAAAAAAGAAATTATAAGCAGACAGACAGCTTTGTGAGTTACCTGTTGAATTTATCACATACTTGAAAAGAAAAGCAGCTTGTATTTTATGGAAATGTAGAATTTCAAGTAGAATCCTTGCCTTTATATGGAAGGATACATTCCACTATGTATATGAAAATTCTCATTTTGGTTCATGTTTGCTAAGATAAGAATTTTTTTTTAATGTTCAGGGCCGGGAACTTTCCCTTATTTTATGCCTCCCAGGCTTTATCTTCTATTTAGCACTTATAGTCTCTAGATTCCCACAGATGTTGCATATTATCTGTCAATACACCCTAAAGATTATTAGGCCTTTTCATCTGAACCTTCTTTTTTGTGCTGTTTCCCCAAATTAGGATGTGAATTCCTTAGGAGCAGCAACCAGTATGCTCAGTATTTAATTCATAGTTGGAACTTAAGTGTTTTTTCATTCATTTAGATAGGTCGGTATGACTAACATATAAGGTATGGAGAGCAATATTTAGTAAGCCTAATAGTTTCAAGTCCCTAAGCTAGATAAGATAACTACTTACTAATTTTCAACAATTCTGATCAAAACGAGAGCAATGGCTTTCTATTAGTGACCTACCAATTCTGAGCAGGCTGTATGTATGTAGTAACATTGTCATTATTGGCTAATAGCTAAAAGGCTAATAAACTAAGTAATTCAGATCAGTAATTTCTTTAATCACTTTCCTTTACATAAATAGTCATAAGCAACAAAGATCTTCAAGACCTATTCAGAATCTGTGGAAATCTCGAATTCTTGATAATTGTATTTAACTTTTTTCCCTCTCACAAGCACTTGAAGGATACCTACTATATGCATAGCACCATATGAGAAGCTGTACAGAAATAAGAACAATGGAACATGCAGATGTACAAGAGATTCCCCTGCAGCATAGAACCTTAATCAGTAATTTCCCATGTTTATTCATATTATAAATAGTTGACTAACATATCTGTGAGATATTAGCACTAATAAAACCAAGGTTTGTGAATGGAATTATTGTATATACCAGTAAGCTTCACTGTGTTTCTGTGGTCACAAAGATTGAACTAACCAAGCAAGCAGTTTTTCCAGTTACTCCACAGTCTAAGAGAGATTAGGCATAAGAGAATGACATGTTAATTCCAGTTTCTTAGAAAGAAACACTTTGGAACACGTCTTACCATCAGTGAATAAGTAGTACCATCTTCAAAGCAACATAGTATTTAAGTGCACAGCTAGAATTCATCTCGGCCTAAGGTTCTTTAAAATTTTTTTCAAAAGTATTTTATTTTTTTCCAGTTATATGTAAAGAGTTTTCAACATTCATTTTTGTAAGATTTTGAATTTCAATTTTTTTCTCCCTAATACATCAAGCAATTTGGTATAGGTTATACATGTACAATCATTTAAACATTTTCAAATTAGTCATGTAATGAAAGAAAAATCAGAACAAAAGGAAAAAAAATGAGGAAAAAAAAGCAAGCAACAACAAAAAGGTGAAAATAGTATGCTTTGATCAGCATTAAGTCTCCACAGTTCTTTCTCTGAATATGGATTAACCCTGAGATTCTTAATTTGGGGTCTATGAATTTGCTTTTAAAAAGATTGTCATAATTTCAAGGGGATTAATGAAAAAAAAGGCTGATGATGGTGGACTTGCTGTACCAGATCTAAAACTATATTATAAAGCAGCAGTCATCAAAACCATTTGGTACTGGCTAAGAAATAGAGTAGTCGATCAGTGGGATAGGATAGAATCACAAGACAAACTAGGCAATAACTATAGCAATTTGGTTTTTGATAAACCCAAGGACCCCAGCTTTTGGGATAAGTATTCACTATTTGACAAAAACTGCTGGGAAAACTGGAAACTAGTGTGGAAGAAATTAGGGCTTGACCCACATCTAACACCACATACCAAGATAAGATCTAAATGGGTTCATGATCTGGATATAAAGAGTGATACTATAAGTAAATTAGAGGAATGTAATATACTTTACCTCTCAGACCTATGGAGATGGAATAAATTTATGTCCAAAGAAGAACTGGAATTCTTAATTGAAAACCAGATAGATAACTTTGACTATATTAAGTTAAAAAGTTTTTGTACAAACAAAATCAATGCAGACAAGATTAGGAGGGAAGCAATAAATTGGGAAATCATCTTTATATTTAAGGGTTCTGATAAAGGTCTCATCTCTAAAATATATAGAGAATTGTCTCATATTTATAAAAATTCAAGCCATTCTCCAATCAATAAATGGTCAAAGGATATGAACAATTTTCAGAGGATGAAATTAAAACTATTTATAGTCATATGAAAAGGTGCTCCAAATCACTATTGATCAGAGAAATGCAAATCAAGACAACCCTGAGATATCACTTCACACCAGTCAGATTGGCTAAAATGACAGGAAAAGTTAATGATCAATGTTGGAGGGGATGTGGGAGGGCTGGGACACTGATACATTGTTGGTGGAGCTGTGAACGGATACAGCCATTCTGGAGAACAATTTGGAGCTATGCTCAAAAAGTTATCAAACTGTGCATACCCTTTGACCCAGCAGCATTTCTATTGGGCTTATATCCCAAAGAAATCATAAAGGAAGGAAAAGGCCCGACATGTGCAAGAATGTTTGTGGCAGCCCTTTTTGTAGTGGCTAGAAACTGGAAATTGAATAGATGCCCTTCAATTGGAGAATGGCTGAATAAGTTATGGTATATGAATATTATGGAATATTATTGTTCTGTAAGAAATGACCAGCAAGATGAGTTCAGAGAGGCCTGGAGAGACTTACATGAACTGATGCTGAGTGAAATGAGCAGAACCAGGAGATCATTATACACGGCAACAACAGTACTATATGACGATTAATTCTGATGGACATGGCTCTCTTCAACAATGAAATGTTTCAAACCACCTCCAATTGTTCATTGAAGAAAGCCATATACACCCAGAGAGAGGGATGCGAAATGTGGACCACAACATAACATTCTCATACTCCTTGATTGATGTTTGCTTACATTGTGTTTCCTTTATCTGATATATCGTTTGTGTAGATAAGATTTTTCTTGCACAACAATGATAAGTTTGGAAATATGTATACATATATTCGATTTGCCAATATTTTAACATAATTAACATGTAGTGGATATCCTGCCATCTAGGGGAGGGGTGGGGAGTTGGGGGGAAAAATTTGTAACGGAAAGCTATGTAAGGGTTATTGTTGAAGAATTACCCACACATATGTTATGCAAATAAAATAAAATTTAAAATAAATAAATAAATAAATATACCTGGGGAAAAAAAAAAAAGAAATGACCAGCAAGATGATTTCAGAGAGACCTGGAGAGACTTACATGAACTGATGCTGAGTGAAATGAGCAGAACCAGGAGATCATTATACACGGCAACAACAGTACTATATGACGATCAATTCTGATGGACATGGCTCTCTTCAACAATGAAATGTTTCAAACCACCTCCAATTGTTCACTGAAGAAAGCCATATACACCCAGAGAGAGGGATGCGAAATGTGGACCACAACATAACATTCTCATACTCCTTGATTGATGTTTGCTTACATTGTGTTTCCTTTATCTGATATATCGTTTGTGTAGACAAGATTTTTCTTGCACAACAATGACAAGTTTGGAAATATGTATACATATATTCGATTTGCCAATATTGTAACATAATTAACATGTAGTGGATATCCTGCCATCTAGGGGAGGGGTGGGGAGTTGGGGGAAAAATTTGTAACGGAAAGCTATGTAAGGGTTATTGTTGAAGAATTACCCACACATATGTTATGCAAATAAAAAAAAAATTAAAAAAAAAGATTGTCATAATTATATTCTAATATAATTGATTTCTTTTGAAATCTTATGTATTTCATTTTATGCATAAGGAACACTATTCTGAGGAAAAAAAACAGGCTTCACCAGTTTGTCAAAGGGGTTCATGACACAAAAAAGATTAGAAAACCTTGATACTCAAATAGTGAAATCCAGAATGATAAAGCGATTTGTCTAATCTCCTCAATAGTAGAAAGTCTAATTTTTGTTTTTCTATCCTCAGTGCCTAGTACTGTGCATAGTAAAGGCTTAATAAATGTTTGCTCAATTTAATTTGAATCAAAACTAGAAACCAGGATTCCTGATTCCCTACACAGTTAACTCTGCACTATACTGTGCTGCATTATATATAGATATATGGATATGCATAAGTCATGTTATATAGAACATCTCTATATATATTTATGTGTGCAAACTTTAATTTGTGCTTTCATCAGCTTAAAGAACACTCAAAAAAGGAAAGTTCCTTTACAAAATAAGGTTGGAACTTTTTCTGCAACTGATAATCTTAGAGATTAGACTAAAATTCTGAAAGTTTAAATTACTTATTCAGGTAGTATCTAAATCAGGATCTTCCTGGACAAGATTCAAGGCCAATATTCTATCCACTATATCATTCTTCCTGACTTCCTGTTGTTCCCTCTCCCTTATGGTAAACTTATGCATATATATGTATGTGTACACACACACACACACACGCACATACACATTTATGCTTCATCAATCTACTAAATGTACTTTTACTTACTTTTGCTCCTACCTCATTCAGAGTGTCACAATATTAGGGGTTAGAAGAATTCTTAAAAGATCAATCATGTAATTTAACCCCCTCATATTACAAGAAAGGGAAATTCAGACCAAGTAGGTTAAGTGACTTCCATGATCATACATGTATGGTGGAACAGTGGAAGAGGTGTTCGCTCATTTCTGTCTCTGTCATCTTTGGCAAGCCATTTAAGTTCTCCAGGTCTCAGTTTCCCCATCTGTAAAATGAAGGGGTTAGACTAGAAGACATTTAAGATCTTTTATAGCTCTACATTTACAATCACAAGTTACAGAGTTGAAATTTGAACCCTTATCTTCTGATCTTAAGTTCTTTGTGAACTGATGTTGGAAACTGCAGGCTACATCCACCTATTTCACAAAATACTTTAAACGAATGCATTTAAAGTGGAAGATGAAATACAAGACAGCAAAAGCCTCAGTTTTCTTCAGATAATATAAAGCATAAAACTTATATGGCAGATAAAGTTATTTAAGTTCTGAAATTTAAAGCATAATAGCAATTGTTTTTTTGACCACATAAAAAGTGCAGTGATCATAGTTCCTTATGACAGATTAGTCCCTATCTTTCTATGACTATAAAACTCAAATGAAATCTACTTTGTGTGAAAGAAAATTGGGAAATAACAAAGAAACCACAGCAAAAATAAAGTCCCCTAAAGTTGGATAAGTACAGAAAATTGGGTCAACAAATTACTTTTAGTTACTGTCAAAAGTTTCAGTCAACCCGATTTTAGTATCAGTTTATTTCAATGAATATTTCTATCATGATTACATTTAGAAAACTTTCAATGTTTCAGAAGAAGAAAGGAGAAAACTTCCTTGGTTAAAAACTGGCAGCATTTTTTTGTAAGATATAAATCCAGGCTCTAGTGTTGATACTCTCTTTGATAATTTCATTGGTGCCCATTTATACTAGATGTGAGCAAACTCTCCTTTTTTAAAAATAAAAATATTATTTTTAGCCAATATAAAATGTCTGTAGAAGACTAAATGGGCATGAAAGAGTAATTAATGATAGAATTACAAAGTTTTTCTATAGGCTGTTTTCAAGTGTGTGTGCTTTAATTAATGTAAATTAACTAATGTAATTAATTAAAGTACTTATAGTGTGCCAGGGGTTGTGCTAAGCGTTGGAGAGACTAAGATAAAAACAGAATATTTCATACTCATGAGAAACTTTCAAGGATTTTTCCTAACTTTGACTGATAACAAAGTGTTGAATTAAATGGCTTGAGGGAGGAGCAGAAACAGGAATATGCATATTCAAAAATAATAATAAAAATAAAATGTACTATTACAGAAGAAAATGAAATTTTCATTTAAAACTGAAGAGAAATAAGCTAAGTGCAATTATTTGCTGAGGCAGTTAGGGCTAAGTGACCTCCCAGGGTCACATAGCTAGAAAGTGTTAGGTGTCTGAGGTCAAATTTGAACTCAGGTCCTCCTGACTTCAGCGCTGGTGTTCTATCCATTGTGCCACCTAGCGGCTCCCAAATGCAATTATTTGTAAAAACACAAATTACTTTAAGTAATTGCTTTTAAGTTAATTTTTATTTTTAGTGTTTATGGATAATTGTATATTATTTTATTTTTTATTAAAGCTTTTTATTTGCAAAACACACATAGGGGTAATTTTTCAACATTGACTCTTGCAAAGCTTTCTGTTACAAATTTCCCCCCCAACCCCTATTTTAAGTCAATTTATGTTAGTTATGTTATTGTAATTATTTTTAAGACAAACATCTGAAAACTCATTGAATCAGTATGTTCTTGAAAGAAAAAAAAATCCATTGATTTCAATAGACATTTCTTTAATACCTGTTATGTACACAGTATTGAATTAAGAAAGATAAAACATTTTTAGAGACCAAAATCCTTGCCCCCACAGGGTTTTCTGTCTAAAAGGAAGACAATTTAATTCAAAATGTTAAGTGATAAATTCATAAGAGAGATATAAATGAAATGCTATGTGAATTTTAGGGGCAGCTAGATTGTATAATGATAATGTAGGGCTTAGAGACAAAGACTCATCTTCTTGAGTTCAAAACCGGCCTCACATTTGTTAGCTATATGATCCAGAATAAGTCACTTAACCCTTTTCACCTCAGTTTCCTCATCTGTAAAATGAACTGGAGAAGGAAAAGGCAAACCATTCCAGTATCTTTGCCAAGAAAACCCTAAATGGAGTCACAAAGAGTAATGCACAACTGACATGACAAAACAACAAAATGTGAAGCCCAAGGGGAAAATCATTACTGATAAAAGGTAGCATTTGAGGCAGACTATGAAAAAACAAAACAAAACAACTAGGCATAGAGTACAGCATGATTTAAAAAAACAGAAATGGGTAAGTACAATTTATGTTCAGAGATTAAAAGCCCTGGTACTAGATTGGTTGAAACAAGGCTACATGAGGGAAGGTCTGCAGACACCAGAACAGAATCTGTGCAGGGGTGGTTGATGCTACCAAGTTAAGCATGGAGCTATCATGGTTACAGTATGCTAAAAAGTATACATCTTGTCTGCCTTTCATCATGCAAGGAACCTATCACTACATTCCCTTTTTCTTGGCTTGGAGTCAACCCCTGTAAGCAGAAACACTTGCACCATTAACCAGCCTTTTTTCCCTTGCCTTATCTCAGGCTTTTTGCAATCCTTGCCAAATAAACAAGATAGCTGAGTTTTAGAGATCAAATCAATTTGTTATCTACTGTAGTATCTACTTAAAAGGTGAAACTGCTATTACAGCAGTTAGAAAGTGGTTAGAAAGTTTGGTTGAAAGAGATACTTCCCAGTTTTTATTGCCCTGGTTAAACATCAATATTTGGTGGGGAAATAAAATACTCAGACAGTGGAATCTCTAATGGTACAATAGAAAGAATGTTGCATTTGTAGTCACAAAGTAACAAGTTCAAATTTCCTTATCTGTAAAAATAAAGAGGTTAGATTAGTGCTCTCTAAGGTATCTTTTTAGCTTTACATTGGGTGACCTTAGAATTCTATATTAGCTCTTTAGTTACACTGATAATCCAAGAAACAGAAAAAATGTCCAGTCTGTGGAATGGCATCTGTGCATTGAAGAGAATGGAGCTAGAGTTTCCTGCTATATGAATGCCTTAACAATCAGCAAAATTGACAGCTATTAAAAAAAATACCTTGTGCTATTACTTTCATCTTACAACTGATGTTCCATTCATGAACCATACTTTCTAGCTTATTCATTATTCAAAGACAATATATGCATTTATGCTTCTATATTTTTGATAATGACATTGTTTGCCTGTAGAGCACTAATTATCCCACTTCTACCTCTACCTATTCAAATCCTACCCATGCTTCAAGATTTGTTTCAATTGTTATCTTCCTCATGAAGGCTTCATTGAATATCCTACTGTGAAATCACAGAATGCTAGGATAACAGATTTGAAGCTTGAAAGGGTCTTAGAAATCTCTGAGTCCAACCCCTTCATTTCACAAATGAGGAATTGAGACTCAGATCATACAGGGAGGAAGTAGAAAGAATCAAGATTTGAACCCAGATCCTCTGATTTCACATCCAGTATTTTTTTTTAATTGTACCATTATATAACTGCTATAATACCTGCTTTATGCCCTTCAAACAATAATCATGATTTGCCCAGGGTCACATAACCAGCAAGAATCTTAAGACCAGATCTGAACTTAGACTTTCCTTTTTGGAAGTTTAGCATTCTATCTACTGCATAATCAATTAAGCAAGTACAATACCACTTACGGTAAGGAAGGGTACATGATACTAATATTTTTACTACTACATAATTAGAATTAGTACAAAGAGAATTGAAAATTTATTTCATGGGGTTTTCAATTATATATTTCTAAAGTTCCCAAATTCCCATTTCCTGTTACCTTATGTAGGAAGTACAGTTTCATACATTAGCAATGTAGTTGGCTGACTTCAGAATAGAACATATATTTGCCAATTGATTACAAAATGAAGGAAGAATATTGTCCAGTCTATTTGGTTTCAATATTCCTTGCTATTTTAGCATTTCCACCTCAAGTAACTTGTTCTTTGTATAAATTACAGTACTACTTACAGTACATTTAGTAATGCCACCAAATAAACACAAACTAAATTTGACTATTCCTGCAAATTTTCAGATATAATTTAAATACTGTGAATAAGAAGTTAAAAAGGCAAGCTAGGTAGCACAGTGGATATAGTGCTCGGCCTGGAATTGGGTAAAATTCTCTTCCTGAATTCAAATCTGGCTTCAGATACTTACTAGATGTGTTACCCTGGAGAAGTCACTTAAACCCTTTTTCACTATTTATAAAATGAACTGGAAAAGGAAAAGGCAAACCACACCTTTGCCAAGAAAACCCCAAATGGGGTCATGAAGAGTCTAAGTGAACTGAAAAAAAAAAAGTTGAAACAACAATAACTATTGAATGTTGGACAAAAGATGGTGTGACTAAGGCAATAAATATGTCTGGCTTTTTTTTATCATTGCCAGATTCACATCCCTGCTTTTCACTTTAAATGATTATAACTAGGGCTATCCAAGGGTGGTCTCTAGAAGGTTAACAATATGGCAGATGAAGCCTCAACTTGTTTCATGATTTGTTCAAGAAAAAATATATAAAAAGCCATCTTTCACACATGATGAGCTTGTGGTCACTGGATTATTGAAGTAAATGGATCAGGGCTTTGCTATTGCTTCTCATTTTATAAATATGAAGATAGTTTGTCTAGGGCTAAATGTCCCAAAACAAAAAAAAATCCATGAGTGTTCTAAGTATTCCTCTAATACTGACAGGTTCAAAGACAATTCTGAAGGTCCATTAGATGAAAGAATTAACTAGGAGGTAATTTTTTTTTTCACTTGAAATAGAATTTTATGTGATCTGTCATGAAAAGTGAGCTAATCCAAAGAACAAATCTTAGTGACCTAATGTGAATGAAATGCAGAGTTGCAGTTTTAAAAGGGCAAAGGGCATAACTTATTAATCCAATGTTTCACTCATTTGACATGAAGTCCTATGAACCAACTAAGCTTGAGTTGACACAGTAGCAGATGTATATATAGTACCTACCCAAGCATATCCTATTGGAATAGAATCATACTGCATTTAGACCTAGAATCCCTTTTGGCTGAAGAAATGAACTTCTGGCTACTCTCCAAGCAGTAAAAGAAAAAGCAGTTAAGCAGGATGATTGAAATATATTCAACTTTGATAACAAGTAGCTGTTTCATTGTAATGGCAAAGTTCCAAGGTCTAGGGTTAAGAACAGGTTTGCATTTCAGATTCTGATTATGAAACTACAGAGAATCATTGGAATAAAGCTGAGGTTTGATGATGGTCTGGCTATGAAAAACTGAAATCACACTACTACTCAAGAATGCTTATGAGAAAACACAAAGTTTTTTTTAGAAATAATGGAGTATCTTATAAGCTTAAAATGCTAAACAAATTTCAAATGATTTATTTTTGTCTTTAGTGCTGTGGTTTTGTAGCAATTTACTTACTTCACCAGTAGTTTCTGAAAACTGTTCATAACTGAGAAATATACATCATTTCAGACAAATTAATATAAAGTTTTACAAATACATATAAAGATATGGGGTCTTTTTAAAAGTTTTCTCATCTCTGTTTGATTTTCCTGAGGTGACATAACCCTTCAGTGCTATATAGAAGTAAGATACCTTGTTTGATAAGGCATTAACTTTACAATTCATAGAGTAAATGAATATATAAGTGCTTTTGTCTATGATCTCTTCCAGATGACCCTGGAGTCTTGGACCACTTACTAAAATGACTAATTGGGTGGTACTTAGAATAATTGGAAAAGTACTTTGGAGATAACCTGATCTGGTGGCACAGAATGGTGGCAACATGGTAGAATGGATTGAGTACCAACCTTATAATCTGGAAGATCTGAGTTCAAGTTATGCCTTAAATACTTAGTAGTTTGGTGGCTCTGGGAAAATCATCTAACCTTTCCTCAATTTAGTTTCTTCAACTATAAAATGGGGATAATAATAATACCTTCCTCACAGGTTTGTTGGTAATAGCAAATGAAAAAAGATAAACTATTATATTAATACTAGTTCAGGGCCCAAACATGTAAAATAGACCTGCTATGTCAGAAATCCTCACATACATACAAAGTGGGATGTTTATCTGTACTTGGTAAACACCACAGAGGAAGCAAAATCAATTGACCTACTCATGCAAAATGTTACCAAGAAAGCTATTCTTTATTGCCAGGAAAAAATTGCCTATTTTTATAACTTAAATAAAAACTGAAATAGGTATTCTGCAGAGATTTAAACTATGATCTTCTTTCCTAAATTAAAAACATATATATTTTTAATATATCCTGTCAAATAACAACAATAAAAAGAATGAACACTTAGAGATGAGATAAATACTACTCAGTCAAACATGACTCTGGGAGATTTGAGGGAGCTGGGGAGCATTTTTGATGTTTTGGAACTCTCCCTGTCTTCTGAGTTAGGCTTAGCTAACTATGGACTGATGCCAAGTATGATCCTTATGTGATTTTCAGTTTCCATCAAAAAATGAATTTAAGATTATGCCTTTTTAAAAGTAAAGAGAGGCCAAGATTTTGTGCAGATTCTCCTTGTGGAAACTCTGCCTCTCTACAAATCTTTAACTAAAGTTCTAAAGTTCAAGTCTCTGGGGTAAAATCAAAACAAGATTAAATTTAAATTTCATAAGGTTTTACTTTTCAGATGAGCTTTTCTAAGTCTAGTCTCTAAAACTATTATCCTGCTATGACATGGAAGCAGGACAGCCGAGAAAAAAATTAAATAGTAAATGAATGGTAGAAAATGTAGGAAAGGGGACAGAGACTATTTTGTTTTGATGTTATTTTCTCATTGAAATTAATTTAATTTACTGATCAACTAAGTTCAGAATGTTGGTCCACAGATTCTTTCTAGGTAACACCATCATTTGAATTCCAACACAACCATTCTGTACCCATAACCTTTCTTTTGTTAATATTAGCATTATTAAGATTGGAAAAGACTTGCTGAAGATCACACAGCTTATTAATAACAGAGTTCATACTTTCTGATTCCCACTTATATGTTCTTTCTGTTATATCCTGTTGCCGCCATTTCTGAATATATTTTCATTATATTAGAGAGCCACTCACTTTTTTTTCATTGAAATAAATCTGACTTTATAATGAAAGTCAAGGGAAAAATAGGATCTGCTATGGCACAATGGAAAGAGAATTACTTTGTTTTACTTAGACCATTAAAATGTTTATAACCATCAACTAGCGGGTTTGGAATCAGAGAGTCAAGAATGGTTCGAGTATGGGCTCAGTCACTTACCAATTGTTAAAAAATGAATACATATGTTCAATAGAATGGTTTTTAGTTCTGGGAAGAAACAAGATTTGCCCAAGTGAGTATTCTCTTTCTGAATTACCTTTTACTAAATGATGTATAATTCTGACTTATGTTGTAGAATGTATTTCAAGGATACCACTAGGCCTCAATAAATTACTGACACTTTATTTATTTTATTTCCTCTTATAATAATCCTTGGATTAAATCTTGTATTCATTGTAACATCTTTCTATTTTTGATTTAATCAAAAGACATCTGCTATTTCCCTTTTTAAAAGCACTTTATTTTTGGGCAGAAATTTTTTCTAATGACCATAGATTATTGTTTTAAATCCCCTTTGTTTAAGAGGAAGTTTCTAAAAATAAATCATGGCTAGACAAAAAAGACCAAAAAAAAAAAAAAAAGGAATGCTTATTGGACTCAAGAAAGTTTATTAACATGGATAATTTGAAAATTACTCTGAAACTCAGTAAATAAATATAAACAGAAAAGAGGAAATTTTGAGTTTTGATTATTTTCTCGGGAGAAAGTTGTTAGATTCTATAGTAAAATAGCCATGATTACATACAAGTGAAAGAATCATTTTGGTTATAATCATTCTATTAAGTAGATTATAAATTCTCTACTGGCAGAGAGTATTTCATTTTTGTTTCTGTATACCTAGGACCTAGAACACTGTATGGCATAGAATATTTAATAAATTCTCGTCAAATTAATTGATGACTCCATAAGGAACAACTTATAAATTTGCATTCAATTTTATAAATATTACACAAATAAATGGGATTTCAAATGTAATTAATATTTCCTTAAAAAAGGTTCTAATGAGCCACTTCAATGATTTCAAAGATAGGATAAAAAAAGAAAAAGGCATTGATGTTGTTACCTGGAGGAAGTTAAATATAATAATTGGCTTAATAAACATATGTGGGAACAAGGATTGACTAACCGATGTTATATTTTGCCAGCACTTGGGGGGGGTGTCTGTGTGAAATTAGGATAGGTTGATTACAGAATAATTTCAGGACTGAAGATATTAAGGAAAAAGATAGGCAAATTCAAAATTCAGGAGGCAAAGATGGCAAACAGTAAATTGCTGCAACTCTACTATATTCACCTCCAAACCACCATAAATAGCATCCCAAAATAAATCTTGGGACTAGCCAAAACACAGGATGACATAATCTTTGTGTTCAAGCAACTTGTAAGATTGGCAGGAATGACCTGTTTCACTCAGGTAAAAGGGGAGTGCATCCCAGGACAGGAAGCATCCCACCACACTAGCAGCAAGGCCCACCTCAGAAAACCAGTAGGAGCAGGCAAATGCTAACATCAGGATACCCCATGTCCTTAGCATAGTCAGGGGAACAGGCAGACTCCAGCTCTGAGAATCACCACTTGCTTCAGGGTAGCCCCAGGGCAAACAGAGCTGCCAATAGGCAGATCCATCCTGGACTTCAGTATAGTTCCAGAAAATACACCCCACTGGCCTCAGCACATCCCATAACCAGCACAAGAACAGTGGCTTAGCACCAGGTAAACTGCTAGAGCCCTATAGCCTCCAGCAGTACTATCTACAAGCCACCCTCTCCCCTCCCCCATTCCATCCCCTTGTCTCAGCACAGCACCAGAAATGAGTCCCCTCTGGGTCTGAGGGCAATAATCACTACAGCACTAGGTAAACAGCCAGGATCTGCAACTCCTGGTACAAGAAGTCTGAGATTGTCCCTTCTACTCTGGGAACAGAACTCAAATTTAAAAGAAAGGAAAAGGATAGAAAAAGTAATCAAAAAACAAACAAAAAAAGAATCTGACCATAGAAACTTGTGCTGACAGGGAAGATCAAGGCACAAAATCAGAAGAGGACAACAATGTCAAAACATCTATGGGCAATCTCCCCCTCCTTGCCCACAAACAGGAAGTGGTTTTAAGCCCCCAAAGAACTCATGGAAGGGTTCAAAAAGGAGGTTAAAAGTGGGAAAAGAAATGAGAGCGATGCAAGAGAATTATGACAAATGAGTCAACAGCTTGGAGAAAAAAAACCTCCTTAAAAAAGCACAATTAGCCACATAGAAAAGGAAGTAACAAAAGCTAATTAAGGAAAGTGACTTCTTAAAAGTTAGAATTGGACAAGTAGAAGCTAATGACTCTCTGAGATATAAGGAATCAATCAAACAAATTCAAAAGAATGAAAAAAAAAAAGAAATTGTAAAATACCCCATTAGAAAAAACAACTGACCTAGGAAATAGGTCCCAGAGAAAGAATGTTGGAATTAATGAAATAACTGAAAGTGATAATCAAAAGGACAACATCTTTTAAGGATCAAGGAAAACTGCTCTGATATTCCAGAAGGAAAGGAAAAAAGATGCAGTGAAAAAATTCACTAATTACCTCAGGAAAAAGTTCTCAAATTAAAAATTCCAAGGAACATCATAGTCAAATTTTGGAACTTTCAGGTCAAGAAAAAATACTGCAAGTGGCCAGAAAGTAACAATTCAAATATTAGGGAGCCATAATTGGGATTTCACAGGACTTAGAAGTTTCAATATTAAAAGATCAGAGGTCATGGAACATGATATTTTGGAGGGCAAAGGAGCTAGGATTACAACCAAAAATCACTTACCTGGTGAAATTTCCATAATACATCAAGGGAAAAATGGTCATTCAATGAAATAGAAGGATTTCAAGCTTTCATAAGAAGACCAGAATTAAACCAAAAATCTGATCTCTAATATCAAGACCCAAGAGAAACATAAATAGGGAAAAAAGGGAAAAGAAAACATAAGGGATTAAAGCAGCTAAAAGAAATAATCATATGGATGGAATGTCATGGAATATTATTATTCTGTAAGAAATGATCAGCAGGATGATTTCAGAAAGGCCTGGAGAGATTTGAGTGAACTGATGCTGAGTGAAGTCAGCAGAACAAGGATATCATTTTACATGGCAACAACAAGACTATATGATGATCAATTCTGAAGGACATGGTTCTCTTCAACAATGAGATGTTTCAAACCAGTTCCAGTTGTTCAGTGATGAAGAAAGCCATATACACCCATGGAGAGACCTGTGGGATCTGAGTCTGGACCACAACATAACATTTTCATACTCTCTATTGATGTTTGTTTGCATTATGTTTTCCTTCTCGAATTTTTTTTCCCTGTACAGCAAGATAACTGTATAAATATGTATACACATATTTTATCTGCCAAATATTTTAATGTAATTAACATGTATTAGACTTCTTGCCATCTAGGGAAGGGGGTAGGGGGTAGGAGGGAAAAATTTGTAACAGAAAGCTTTGCAAGGGTTGATGTTGAAAAATTACCTCTGCATATGTTTTGTAAATAAAAAGCTTTAATTAAAAAAATGAAATAGTCATATGTAGTCAGAGGGTATGGGTATACAGTAAATTGGAGTGAATTACAAAAAAATAATTAAGGGGTGAGAAAGAGGAGTACATTGGGTACAGAAAGAATAGAGAGGTAAGAATGGAATAAGTTATTTCACATGAAGAGGCACAAAAGGCCTATTACAATGGAGAGTAAGATGGGAGAGTGGGCTATAGGCATTGCTTGAACCTTATTCTCATCAGAACTGGCTTAAATGGGAAATAATATATTCAACCAATTTAATATAGAAATTTATCTTACCCAACAGGAAAGTAGGAGGGGAGGAGTTAAGTAAAGGGACAAAGGACAGACAGAAGAGAGGGCAGACTTGGGGAAGGTAGTAGACAGAAGTTAAACAGTGGTAAGGAAGGAAAGGATGAAAGGAGAGAGAGTACAAACAACAGGAAAAATGGGATGAAGGGAAATACATAGTAATCATTAACTGTAAATATGATTGGGATGAATGCCCCCATAAAATGGAAGTAAATCAAAAACAGGATCCTACAATAAATTGTTTACAAGAAGCACACTTGAAGCAGAGAGAGACATAGACAATAAAGATAAGGGGCTGGAGCAGAATCTATTATGCTTCAGCCAAAGTAAAAAAAAAAAAATTCTGAGATAGGAATCCTGATATCAAAGTAAAAGGAAAATAGACCCAATTAAAAGAGATTAAGGAAGAAAACTTACATCTGGCTGAAAGATACCATAGAAAATGAGGCAATATCAATACAAAAGAGTTGTAGGAAGATAGAGATAGCAAAACTGGACTAATGGTGGATTTCACTGTCTCCTTTCTGTATGTAATAAATCCAACCAAAAAATAAACAAGAAAGAAACAAAAGAGATAACTTGGAAAAATTACATATGACAGACCTTTGAAAAAAAAACAACTGTAAGGGAACAGAAAGGAATATACATTTTTTTAAATCAGCACATAACATTTATACAAAACTGCCCAGGTATAGGGGTTTAAAAACCTCAAAATCAAATGTAGAAAAGCAAAAATATTAAATGTATTCTTTTTGGATCATGATGCCATAAAAATTATATTCAACAAAGATTAGATTATTTCCTAAAGAATAAGTGGGTCAGAGAACAAATTTTAGAAATAATCAATAATTTCATTAAAGAGAATTACAATAATGAAACAACACACCAAAATTTATGAGATGTGGCAAAGCAGTACTTAGGGGAAAATCTATTTCTCTAAATGATTACAGCATGAAAATAGAAAAAAAGAGGTCAATGAAATAGACATGCAACTAAAAAAAAACTAGAAAAAGAAACAAAATTCCCAATTGAGCATCAAATTGGAAATTCTGAATATCAAAGGTGAGATTATTATGATTAAAAGAAAAACAAAAAACAAAAAACCACTATTGAACTAATAAATAAATTTAGGAACTGGTTCTACCAAAAAAATCAATAGACTAGACAAATCTTTAATTTGAATTAATTTGTTAATTAATTAATTTGAATTTAAAAAGAAAGAAGAAAACCAAATAACCAGTATTAAAAAATGAAAAGTTTTGAAATCATCATCAATGAAGAAGAAATAAAGCAATCATCAGGACATATTTAGCTCAATTATATGCCAATAAATCTGACAATATGAGTGAAGTCAATGAATATTCATGAAAATAATTAGCTAGATTAATAGTTCAGGGGAAAAATGACTAAATAAATACATCTTTAAAAAGGAAATTGAACAAACCATTAATGAACTCCCTAGGAAAAATTTCCCAGGACCAGATGGATTTAGAAGTGTATTCTACCATATATTTAAAGACAACTAATTAATTCCAATACTGGAAAAATAGGTGAAAGAGTTTTACCAAATTCCTTTTATGACACAAATAGAGTGCTGATACTTGATATAGGAAGAGCTAAAATAGAAAGACAATAATAGGTCAATTCCCTTAATGAATATTGATGCAAAGGTTTTCTACAAAATAACTAGCACAGTGATTACAGCAATCCATCACAAGGATTATATATTATGATTAGGTAGGATTTATACCAGGACTGCAGGGTTGATTCAATATTATATCAAAATAATGACCATATCAATAACAAAAATAACAGAAATCATAGTATTACCTCAATAGATGCTGAAAAAGCTTTTTGACAAAATGCAACATCCATTCCTGTTTAAAAAAAAAACATTACAGCACAGGAATATAGGGAGAGTTCCTTTCCCTAAAATAATAAGCAGTATCTAGCTAAAATCATCAACAAGTAGTTTCTCTAATAAGGATAATTTAGAAGCCTTCCCAATAAGATCAGGCATGAAGCAAAGCTGTCTATTATTACCACTATCATTCAAAAAGTACTAGAAATGTTAGTTATAGCAATAATAAAAGAATTAAAATAGGCAATGAAGAAACAAAACTATCACTGTGCAGATGATATGATGGTGTATTTAGACAATCCTAGAGAATCCATTAAAAATTACTTGAAATAATTAACTAGCCTGTTGCAAGATAATTAGATAAACCCCACATATATTATCAGCATACCTTTATGTGACCAATGAAGTTCAACAGGAAGAGATAAGAAAACAATACAAAACACCTAGGAATCTACCTGCCAAGACAAACCTAGGAACTGTATGAACACAATTACAAAACATTTTTCAGACAAGTAAAGCCAGATCTAAACAATTGGAAAATTATCATTTGCTCATGGGTAAGTCAAGGCAATATAATAAAAATAACAATGCTACTTAAACTAATTTACTAATTCAGTTCCATACCAATCAAACTACCAAAATATTTGATAGAGTAAGAAAAAACAACAATAAAATCATCTGGAAGAACAAAGTCAAAAATATAAGGAAATTAAGGGGGAAAACACTAAGGAAAATGGCCTAGCAATATCAGATCTCAGAATCTTACAAAGCACTAATCACCAAAATTATCAGGACTTATTAAGAAATAGAGTGGTAGATCAATGGAATAGATTAGATATATAAGATAGTAGTCAATGAACATAGAACTTAGTGTTTGATAAACCTGGAGATCCCAGCCTTTGGGATAAGAACTCACTATTTGACAAAAACTGCTAGGAAAACAATAGGATACAAACTAGGTATAGACCAATGTTTAATACCATATACCAAGATAAGGTCAAAATGGGTACATGATTGACTTAAAGAGTAAAACAAATTAAAAGAGTAAGGAATAGTCTACCTATCAGATCTATAGGGAAGGGAAAAATTAATGACTCAACAAGAATTAGAAAGCATCACAAAATGTAACAAGACAATTTTGATTACATTAAAATAAGAAACATTTGCACAAACAAAACCAATGCAACCAAGATTAGAAGGAAAGTAGCTAGCTGGGAAACAATCTTTACAGCATATGCCTCTGAAAAAGGTCTCATTTCTCAAACATATAGAAAATTGAGTCAAATTTATAGTAATACAAGACACTCTCCAATTGACAAATGGTCAAATTATATGAACAGGCAATTTTCAGATGAAATCAAAGCTATCTATAGGCATAAGAAGAAGTGCTCTAAATCATTTTTGATTAGAAAAATGCAAGTTAAAACAACTCTGAGATACTACCTCACACATGTCAGATTGGCTAATATGACAAAAAAGGGGAAATGATAAATGTTGGAGAGGATGTGGGAAAATTGGGGCACTAATGCACTGTTGGTAGAGTTGTGAACTGATCCATCCATTACAGAGCAATTTGGAACTATGTCCAAAGGATAACCAAACTGTGCAAATCCTTTGATCTAACAATATCACTATTACGTCTGTATCATAAAGAGATCATTAAAAAGCAAAAAGAAGTTATATGTGCAAAAATATTTACAAAAACCCTTTTTATGGTGGCAAAATATTGGAAATTAAGGGGATGCTCATCAATTGAGGAATTGTTGAAAAAACTATGGCATATGAATGTAATAGAATACTATTGTACAACATGAAACTGAACAGGCATATTTCAAAAAAAAAAACTGAAAAAACTTCTATGTACTGATGCAAAGCAGAACCAGGAAAACACTACACACAGTGTCAGCAACATTGTATGTTCAACTATGACTGACTCAGATCTTCTCAGCAACACAATGATATAAGATATCAGGAAAGAAAATGCTATCCATAGCCAGAAAAAGAACTGATGGACTCTGAGTGCAGACTGAAGCATATTTGTTTCACATATTTTATTGTTTTTTTAAAATTTTTTTCTCCCTTTTGGTCTATTTTTCTTCTGCATCTGTGACTAAGATGGAAATATGTTTTACATGATCTGCCTACCTTTTTTAGAAGAGTGGGAAGGAGCATCTATTTAAAACCATCAGCTAGCATCATATATAATGGTGATAAACTGGAACCATTCCCAATAAGATCAGGGGTGAAACAAGGATGCCCACTATCACCATTACTATTCAATATTGTATTAGAAATGCTTGCTTTGGCAATAAGACAAGAAAAAGAGATTAAAGGAATTAGAGTAGGTCATGAGGAAACCAAATTATCACTCTTTGCAGATGATATGATGGTCTACTTAGAGAACCCTAGAGAATCAACTAAAAAACTATTTAGAATTAATCCACAGCTTTAGCAAAGTTGCAGGATACAGAATAAATCCACATAAATCATCAGCATTTTTATACATCACCAACAAAATCCAACAGCAAGAGATATAGAGAAATTCCATTTAAAATAACTTTCAATAGTATAAAATATTTGGGAATATATCTGCCAAGGGAAAGTCAGGATCTATATGAGCAAAACTACAAAACACTTTCCACACAAATAAAGTCAGATCTAAACAATTGGAAAAATATCAAGTGCTCTTGGATAGGTCGAGCGAATATAATAAAGATGGCAATACTACCTACACTAATCTATTTATTTAGTGCTATATTAATCAAACTCCCAAGAAATTATTTAACTGACCTAGAAAAAATAACAAAATTCATCTGGAAAAACAAAAGGTCAAGAATTTCAAGGGAATTAATGAAAAAAAAAAAGCAAATGAGGGTGGCCTAGCTGTACCAGATCTAAAACTATATTAGAAAGCAGTGGTCATCAAAACCATTTGGTACTGGCTAAGAAATAGAGTAGTGGATCAATGGAATAGGTTAGGTTCACAGGACAAAATACTCAATGACAATAGTAATCTAGTGTTTGATAAACCCTAAGACCCCAGTTTTTTGGGATAAAAACTATTTGACAAAAACTTCTGGGAAAATTGGAAACTAGTATGGAAGAAACTAGGCATTGACCCACACCTAACACCATATACCAAGATAAGGTCAAAATGGATTCATGATCTAGACATAAAGAATGATATTATAAACAAATTAGAACAATGTAGAATGGCTTACCTCTCAGACCTGTGGAGGGGGCAGGAATTTGTGACCAAAGAAGAACTAGAGATCATCATTAATCACAAAATAGATAAGTTTGACTATATCAAGTTAAAAAGTTTTGTACAAACAAAATGAATGCAGACAAGATTAGAAGGGAAGCAATAAACTGGGAAAATATTTTTACATTCAAAGGTTCTGATAAAGGCCTCATTTCTAAAATATGTAGAGAATTGACTCAAATATGTAAGAATTCAAGCAATTCTCCAGTTGATAAATGGTCAAAAGATATGAACAGATAATTTTCAGATGAAGAAATTGAAACTATTTCTAGTCACATGAAAAGGTGCTCCAAATCACTATTGATCAGAGAAATGCAAATTAAGACAACTCTGAGATACCACTACAAACCTGTCAGATTGGCTAAGATGACAGGAAAAGATAATGATGAATGTTGGAGGGGATGTTGGAAAACTGGGACACTGATAGATACATTGTTGGTGGAACTGTGAACAGATCCAACCATTCTGGAGAGCAATCTGAAACTATGCTCAAAGAGTTATCAGACTGTGCATACCCTTTGATCCAGCAGTGTTTCTATTGGGCCTATATCCCAAAGAGATCTTAAAGGAGGGAAAGGGACCCACATGTGCAAGAATGTTTGTGGCAGCCCTTTTTGTAGTGGCTAGAAACTGGAAACTGAAAGGATGCCCATCAATTGGAGAATGGCTGAATAAATTATGGTACATGAATGTTATGGAATATTATTGCTCTATAAGAAACGACCAACAGGATGATTTCAGAGAGGCCTGGAGAGACTTGCATGAACTGATGCTGAGTGAAGTGAGCAGAGCTAAGAGATCATTGTACATGGCAACAAGACTATATGATGATCAATTCTGATGGACATGGTTCTCTTCAACAATGATGTGATTCAAACCAGTTCCTCTTGTTCAGTGATGAAGAAAGCCATATACATCCAGAGAGAGGCCTGAGGGAACTGAGTGTGAATCACAACACAGCATTTTAATGCTTTCTGTGAATATTTCCCTGAATTTTGTTTTCCTTCTTAGGTTGTTTTTTTTTTCTCTTTCTAGATCTGATGTTTCTTGTGCGGTAAGATAATCGTATAGATATGTATACATATATTGGATTTGTCATATAATTTAACATATTTAGCATGTATTAGATTACCTGTCATCTAGGGGTGGGGGATGGGGGGAAGGAGGGGAAAAGCTTTGAACAAAAAAAAGTTTTGCAAAGGTCAATGTAGAAAAATCACTCATGTTTTGTAAATAAAAAGCTTTTAATAGAAGAGTGGGAAGGGAGGGAGGAAGAAAAATTTGGAACTCAAAATCTTGTAAAGATGAATGCTAAATGATAAATGTGGAAATATGTATACAATAATTGCACATGTTTAATATATATTGGATTACTTGCTGTTTAGGGGAAGGGAGAAAAATTTGGAACCACAAAATTTTGCAAAGGTGAATGTTGAAAACTATCTTTGCATATTTTGAAAATAAAAAGCTATTATTAAAAATGAATGCTAAAATTGTCTTGATATGTAATTGGGGAAAAACACTATTAAAAAAAAGGTGGGAGAGTTCATGGCAATTCAATAAACATTTATTAAGTACCATTTCCTATGTCCTCTAAGTGCTGGATATATAAGGAGGATATAAGACATTTTTGTTCAGTCATTTCAACTGTCCAACTCTGTGACCCTTTCCCTCCACCCCTTGTTATTAAAGATTTGTCATGTCCTTTGCCAGTTCATTTTACAGATGAGGAAATTGAGGCAAACAGGTTTAAGTGATTTGCCCAGAGTCACAGAACTAATGAGTATCTGAGGCCAGATTTGAATTCAAATTTTTCTGACTCCAGCCCTGGCATTATCCATTGTGCTATCTAGCTAATTTTATATGACATAGTCCCTGCTGGTAAGAATTGTCAATCTAGCAGTGGTGATGAGAGCTCTATATACAAAGAATTATCATATGAGTTAAAAATGATTAGGTCCATCTGAGGGATAGCCAGAATGGATTGAGAGATTCAAAGATAGGAGAACATAGTAAACTCTACAGAAATATTAACTATAAATGCAAAGTGCAGTCAGGTGGTACAGTGGATAAAGTGCTGGCCCTGGAGTTAGGAGGACTTCAGTTCAAATCAGATATCAGATGTTTATGTGACTCTGGGCAAGTCACTTTGCCTCAGTTCCTCATCTGTAAAACAAGCTGGAGAAGGAAATGGCAAACCAGCCTAGTATCTTGGCCAAGAAAACCCCAAATAAGGTCACAAAGTTAGAAATGATTGAAATGATTCAACATATCAGCTTTTAAAGCAAAAAAAAAAAAAAGCAAATGTCCTATCTTCACGAGGCTCATATTCCAAAATGAGTGACAACATGCAAACACAAGATATGTACACAAGTCCAATGGATAGAATATTGATAATAGGCCCATAGTCCCCAAAGTTCAATCAACAAGTATTTACATGTGTGAGGCCCCTAATCAAAAGCAGATCCGGTTCTCAAGCTTTGTAGGCTGATAAGAAACACAAAGCATTTACACTCTCATCTTGGCTTTCCTAGTCTAGGTTTTTTTAATCATCTGAGAGACAAAGACTATTGCAGTACTCTCTTTAGGTCCCAGCTTTTCCCCATTCCACTCCATCCTCTACAAAGCTGCCAAACTGATACTACCAAGACATGGCAATAAACATGTTATTTCTCTGACTGAGAAACTGAGTTTTCCCTAAATTAAAATGCACACTCCTCTGTTTGGAAATCCTTGGACTCACTGGCTTCCTATAAGATTTCAAGATTCACCTCCTACAGGATGTCCTTTCTTCCTTCCCCTCTTGTTTGCACACAATCCCCCTCCTCCACTACAATATGTTTCTTTTGTATATTACTTGTGTTTGCTGTAGTTAGGATCATAAAATCCAAAATCTAGAGTTGTAAAGGAACCTCAGAGAGCATCCAGCCTAACTTTGATTTTTAGATGAGGAAACTGAGGCCTGGAGAGGAAAGAGATCATATGGGTTCCTTTGTTTGTGTACATACTGTATCTTCCCAAAAGAAAGTATGTTTCTTGACATTAGGGAACATTTGCGCACACTGACTGGCACATAGTAGATGCTTGATAAACTTGTTGATTTGGATGACAAAATAAGGCAAGACACAACAAGCACCAAGAGAGTAGTACATATAATAAGGATCACAGAATCTTAGAGAAAAGAAGCTCACATCCTAATATGACAAAATAATGATATATGTTGGACATGAAGTTTTGGTCTAGAGTCACAGGGATAGTGAGTTGATTCATAGGGCAGTCAATTGATAGGTCCTTTGTAGAAATAATGGTAATATTGATTACAGTGCCTAAAGCAAAAGGTCAAAGAGGGACAGATGATTCTCATACAACAAGGATTATGGCAATATGACAAAAGTGGTAGACTCGATGGTATTTGAAGTTGGATGCCATTAGGAAAATTACACTGATGGGGAGATAACATGAGAGTGTGATATAACTAAGTAGGAAAAGGGAAGCTCTAAGAGGTAGGGAGATTAGAAAGAAGATTCTTAGAGTAAATCCAATTGAAATGGTTAAGATATAAATTAGGATGGTAAAACTGGAATGGAAAAGAAAAGCTAGATTTGAAAGACATAGTGAAAAAATAATGGAGGGAATTTCATAATTTAAGACTATAAGAGAGAAGAAAAAAAGCCCACATTTCCTAATTCTTTACCTTTGTTTATGACCCATAAGCACCCTTCTGCTTTGAATGTCCATTCTTCACATCTGTCTATTTAAAATTCTAATGGCTTATCTCAGAGGAAACTTTTCCCGAGTCCCAGTGGATATAATTTCTTCCTCCATGAATCTCCATTGCACTTTATCCACATTTTTTTTACCTTATTCTATTGTTTTTCTTGTTGTTGAATTGCATTAATCCAGATACTACAAAGTCAGCTTCTAAGAGGCAAGCACTTAATCACCTTTGTACCTTATGTGGAGGTGACAAAACATCTTGCATAAGAATAAAGTGGTCAGTGAGCATGTAAACTAAATTGAATTGAAAATGAATTAAATTGAAAAAAGCTTCTGGGGATATTAATCACCCTGAATCTTCCTAAAACCAAAGAAACCACTGGCATCAAGAGCCTTAATTTTTTAGTTGTATAAATATGTATACATATAGGATTTAACATATATTTTAATATGGTTAACATATATTGGATTACTTGCCATCTAGGGGAAGAGGGAGGGGAAAGGAGGGAAATTTGGAATACAAGCTTTTGCAAGGGTCAATGTTGAAAAATTATCCATGCATATGTTTTGAAAATGAAAAGCTTTAATAAATTTTTTTAAAAGAGCCTTAATTTTTACATTTTACTCCTTAGACTTTGCTACAGCTCAGTTTAAGCAAGAGCTGAAACAACAGCAATCTAACACATTTTAAAAGCTAGCAGATAAAAGGATTACTGTATTTAATAAAGACATCTGAAAATAAAATAATGCAAATGTCCAAACTTTACTTAAAAAACAAAATAAACACAACAAAATTTGTAAAATAGAAAAACCTTTGCCTTGGATCTTTGGGTGAAGTAATGTGTGAAATTTTAATGAACTTGTCATTTTTGATGGTAATATAATATTTAACAATGAAATCACAAAAGTCTTACCAATTTCCTAATTTGTCAACAATTTCCTCATCCAAAGATGGTGATATTAATATTTGTACTATCTTCCTTATATCATGTATAATTAAGTTAAATTAAAATAGACAAATATTTATTAAGTCAGTCTAATGACATTTACCAAATGCTTACAATGTACCAGGTACTATGCTAAGCACTGAATATACAAAAAAAACAAAAAAAAATTGTCCCTTTGTGCTAGGTATTACGCTAAGCACTGAATATATAAAGAACAATAAATATGGTCCCTACTTTTAAGGAGCTCATATTCTAATGGCAGAAATAACAAGCAAATAATTACATGCATCTAGGATGTAAGTAGTACAAACAGAAAGTAATTTTTGACGGAAAGGAATAGGAAGAGGGGAGCTGGGAAAGACTTTCTGTTCTTTGGTATTTGAACTAGTGGAATTTGAAATAGTCTTGAGATATTAGGGGAAGCATTCAAAAGTAGAATATGAAAAAGGAAAGCATTCCAGGCATGGAGGATGTTAATACCTACTAGATAGATAAACAGATAGATTGACATCTATATCTATATCTATATCTATATACATAGATAGATAGATAGAAAACATGATCAAGAGCAAAGAATGATGGATTAGAAGGGATTAAGGTTCAAATCATGGGTTTTTTTTGCATACTATTTCAATGACTAGGGCAAACTACTTTCTGTCTCTTTATCCCTTTTCTTCATCTGAAAAATTTGGATATTGAAACTTTATGATCTTTTGCAACTTTAAATCTACAATCCCAGTAACATATGTTAAATGCACAGGTTTTTAAAATGCAAAATATACAATAGCAGAGAAAATCAGAGGAAAAATGTGTTTTACTTTAGAGACCACCAGAGAATATAACTACTCTTAAAGCATATTTTATGACACCAGATATGTTCAACATAATGGATCATATGAGAAATCTTTCTTTTTCATCAAAATACCTGAAAGAGGTGTAAAACAATATCATACCCAGTATAATTATTGCCTATTAGCATAAAATCCATCAAATGAAAAACTATATGCCCACCATTTATAAGAGCTGTTGCCTGTGAATTTACTTTTTTTCTTGTCTCAGTGTATTTTCTTTCTTGCTTTCAGTTATACTTCATTTGTCTTTGGTGTAGAAGGTTGGTAAAAAAATTTTTATTTGTATGGGAGTGTTTTTGTGTAAATGGCTCATATTAAGAAAAATCATTCTTGCCAAGTTCCTAACTCCACATTCAGAAATTTCACAGAATTTACTGTTATGAAATGCTTTGGATATACATTACTCTGTGTCAAAAGCTATAATAACTCATAAGTCACAGTCATAAGCAATATATAAAAAGAAAGATTGCGAGACAGAGATAAAAGAGAAAAGTATGGCAGAACTGAACTTTTAATAAGATCTCAGCAATAGAAGGAACCACTGAAGCCATCTAATAACTGTGTGGGATTTTATTTACAGCTCAACCAGGCAATATGAGAGACACACAAAAACAGAGAGAGAGAGACAGACAGAGACAGACAGAGAGAGAGAGACAGACAGAGACAGAAAGGAGGGAGGGAGGGAGAGACAGAAAAGGAGGAAGAGAAAGAAAAACAGAATGAGGGAGGAAAAGAAAGAGATAGAAAGAGAAACAGACAATAACAAGACAGAGTCATATTCCTTATCTTGATATAGTAATGTCACTGATTTGTCCATCTCAATATGCCAATGATTATTTTTTGATACACACTCAACATTCACCCCCCCAGGCTTGCAATTCATAACAAGGATCTAATAAATTCTTGATTAGTTGAGAATAAAAGCTAGTGACCTTTCAAACTTAATTTATTTGTCTAAATCAGTTTCCTAATTTCCTGTTGGTGACTGGCTCCAGAGTAAAAGTGAAGTAATTTCTTTTCTCTGTGATTTATATTGTATTTGATGATAAAATTGCTAGAAAACTAATGGCTCAAACTATATTCTTCAGTCACACATCACTGGAGCTATGAAGGAAAAATCTAGGGTAGATGGAATGATACATTTTTTTTATAGGTTAGGTAAGACAGCAGGTATGCGAGACAACATGTCCAATGGAAGATGAACATGGACAGATTCAGGATGATCTAAATTTTTTTAATAGCAGATTTTTATTTTTCAAAATATATGCAAAGATAGTTTTCAACACTCATCCTTGCAAAACCTTGTGTTCCATATTTTTCTCCTTCCCTTCCCACCCTTTCCCTTCCCTTTGACTGAAATTAATCCAATATGGATTAAACATATGCAATTCTTCCAAACATATTTCCACATTTAGATGACCTAAATTTGAATTCCATTACAGTCGTTTAACTGAGTAAGTCATTTAAACTCTGTGATAATTTTCTCATTTAAAAGTGGGAATAACATCTCTTTCATCAGATTGTTGTCAGGATCAAATGATTTTTATACATATACATATAAAGTGTTTTGCAAATACTAAAGCACTATATAAATATTAGTTATTAATTATTTTTATACAATTTGGAGAATATGAAAATATTTAGTGGAAGGGAATAATCATTTATATGGACCTTATTATGTGCCAAGCATTGTGCTTTTTATAAATATTCTCTTTTGATCCCCACAGCAACTCTCTGAGATAGGTGCTGTTAATATCCCCATATAATTGTTGAAAAAAGGGGGGAATTAAGAAGTTAAGTGACTTATCCAGATTTACTGAAGTTTTCCCCACTCTAGGCCTAATGCTTTCTCCACTGTACCACCTAACTGCCCCTAAAATCAACATATATATATACTTCAATTCCATTGCTTTGTAATAATTTGTAATATATAACAAATGATTCAGAATCTTCTAGAGCCTCAAGATGTATAATGTAGGGAAGAGAGAATTAGATATGGGTGTGGAAGATTTAGCTTTGTATTCCTCAACTAATCCTTAAACAGCTCACATTTATAATACTTTATGATATGCAAGTCCTTTTACAAGTATTATCTATCACATTTACTCCTCAAAGTTAACCTGTTATGTAGGTACAAGTATTATTTTCCCCTCTTCATAGGTGAGGAAATGGAGGTTGAGGTTCACAAGTTAAAAACTTGTCCAAAATCACTCAGCTAATTAATGTCAAAAGCTTAAATTGATTCAGTTTTCTTATCTCCAAATTAAGCACTTTTCCCACTAGACTGCACTGAGAAAGTTATCAATTTCTCTGGGTCTTAAATTTCCTTAATGGTGCAGTGAGAAAAATCATTCTCCTTCTCTGCACTCTTAGTTATTGGAAAGATTGAATGGCATAATGTTAGAAAAGTACTGTGTAGATGGAAAATGTTAGCATTGTCATTTTGAACATCAACTTTAATTGTCCAGTATTTTAGGTGTGGAAGATGTTAGTTACTGGGCTAAATTGAACTGACTCTTCGGCATACACTGGAAATTATGTTCGGAATGAATTCGTTTTCAGTTTACTTTCTTGTTGCTATTCTTCTCCTAAAACCCAAGTCCTGAAAAGAAAAGCTAATGGAAGGTTCCAGTATGTAGAATCCCATAAATTAGAGGTTTGGTGTATATATTAAGGACCACATATGAAACAAAACAAAACAAAACAAAACCTTTATAATAAATTAAAACCCACCAACAAACTAGAAGAGAGTGCTAAAAAATCTCAAGGGAGATTCCATAAAGCCAAATTTAATGAACTGGCATCATAAAAAAACACTGAATTTAAACTCCTTTAGAGCCTCACTGCATAGAATTTTCCATCCCTCAATTTTAAAAAAGTGTATTGTGAATGGTAACCTATTATACAATGAAAATGACAAAATGGCCCTCAATCTTGTCTAGTCCCTTTTTGCTACTATAGAGAAGGGGGCAGAACAGGGGGAGAAGAGGAAAAGAATCACAATTTTTAGAATATCAGTGGACTTTAACTTATTGGTACTCTAAATGTAAAGTCTTTGCTCTATGTATGACCAAATAGACATACTATTGGTGAAAAAGAATTATGTCAAAGATGGCTTGAAGATTTTCTTGGAGATAGAAAGGAAAATAAAGAGGCTGGAGGATAGATAATTTTAATTATTTTAAGTTAAAAAGCTTCTGTACAAACAAAACTAATGCAGACAAGGTTAGGAGGGAAGCATCAAATTGGGAAATCATCTTTACATTTAAGGGTTCTGATAAAGGTCTCATCTCTAAGATATATAGAGAATTGTCTCATATTTATAGGAATTCAAGCCATTCTCCAATTGATAAATGGTCAAAGGATATGAACAGATAATTTTCAGATGATGAAATTAAAACTATTTATAATCATATGAAAAGGTGCTCCAAATAACTATTGATCAGAGAAATGCAAATTAAGACAACTCTGAGGTACCACTACACACCTGTCAGATTGGCTAAAATGACAGGAAAGGATAACGACAGGTGTTGGAGGGGATGTGGGAAGGCTGGGACACAGATGCATTGTTGGTGGAACTGTGAACGGATCCAGCCATTCTGGAGAGCAATTTGGAGCTATGCTCAAAAAGTTATCAAACTATGCATACCCTTTGACCCAGCAGTGTTTCTATTGGGCTTATATCCCAAAGAAATCATAAAAGAAGGAAAGGGCCCCACATGTGCAAGAATGTTTGTGGCAGCTCTTTTTGTAGTGGCTAGAAACTGGAAACTGAATGGATGGCCATCAATTGGAGAGTGGCTGAATAAATTATGGTATATAAATGTGATGGAATATTATTGCTCTGTAAGAAACGACCAACAGAATGATTTCAGAGAGGCCTGGAGAGACTTGCATGAACTGATGCTGAGTGAAGTGAGCAGAATCAGGAGATCATTATTCACAGCAACAACAATACTATATAAGGATCAGTTCTAATGGACATGACTCTCTTCAACAATGAAATGCTTCAAACCAGTTCCAATTGTTCTGTGAAGAGAGCCATATACACCCAGAGAGAGGGATGTGAAATGTGGACCACAACATAACATTTTCATGTTCTCTATTGAGGTTTGCTTGCATTGTATTTCCTTTATCGGATTATTCTTTCTTGTAGATACGATTTCTCCTGCACAAAAAAAATGATGTGTGGCAATAACTATACATATATTTGATTTCTTAAGTATTCTAACATAATTATCATGTAGTGGATATCCTGCCATCTAGGGGAGGGGTGGGGAGTAGGGGGGAAAATTTGTAACAGAAAGCTTTGTAAGGATTAATGTTTAGGAATTACCATACATATGTTTTGCAAATAAAAAGTATTAATAATAAATAAATAAAAAATAAAGATGCTGGAGTAGTTTTAGGATATACTCCAGACCCTTCCCACTATAACAAGAAACAACATTTTATGGGATATTTGCTCATCTAATATTGTAATGCACATGATAAATATATGGAAATAGAACAAATGAAAATAATTGCAATTTATTCACCAATACCTGTTGTTGAGACTGATAGAGAAATTCTATAAAGAACATGATTATCTCCTTTAAATTAAATCAATGTGTACTTTCAATCCTGGTGACTTCAATCCCAAGGGGAAAATAGGGGAAAAAGAAAGGAAATATATTGAAAAAAAGTGGATTAGGGATTAGGAATAAGAGAAGCTCAAAGGCCCCTAGAGGACAAAGATTTGTAGTCTATTCAGACATTTCATGCCTTTATATCAGGAGCACAGGAAGTCTTTTTTATGTGAGGATAATTGATATTGGAAAGGACATTATAAGAGACATATATGCGTGATGGAAAAAGAAGTAGAGAGCATGTGTGTTTCATGGCATCCTCACACTGTTAAAAAAAAAGGCAAGAAGGTTTCCATCACTTTTGGTGAAGCCCCTTTGGTAACCTAATGGGAGGGTGTAGAAAAGGATCTTCAAGGATGGGTATGCATGTATGAGTTGTAATTTTCATCATCAAAAAACTGCACAGCAATGAGATCACAGATCTGTTTGAGTCTCTAAGTGCTATCATTTTGTTTCCTTCTTTGTAAAGTCTTAAGTTCTTTTCAGCACTCAGTCAATTTCTCTCATGGATCTCAGCGTGTATATTCAAATTCAGAGGAGAATGATTCTTAGGATTATAGTTCTACAATTGGAAAAGAATAGAACACAGTCCAACTGCCTCATTTTAGAGATGAGGAAATTGGGGCTTAGCTCAAGTTGACTTGTCCAAGGCAATACAGGTAGGTAAATTAGGGGTAAGATTTGAACACTGACCCCCTAGTTAGTATTTTTTCCTCTGATCTATGCTGTCTCCCAGTCCAAATGTAATCCAATCAATCCACCTATGATTTTACAGACAGGAATTGAAAAGAAATTAAAATTTTAAATCAGCTCTCAAAAATGAAAAAATCACTTGGAAAGAAGGAGGAGGTAACAAAATCAAAATGATACATTTTTATTTAATTGAAAAATTAAATTTCAAGCATTGATCTTTCCTGCTTTCTCTGGGAGTGGTGGGGTAAATATGCACACAACTTGCTTTTAAGTTTGATTTGTACTATTAACATTTTCTCTATCACTTTTTAAAGACTAGACAGTCAAGAAAACAACAAATAAAGCCCTGATTTGTAGGTTTTGCTGATTTCCCAGGTGCAAATGTTCACAATGAACATTTAATGACTAGTAAGGTAGTTTGTGCTGGCTTCAAGAGAATTAATGAAAAAAAATGCTGATGAAGATGGTCTAGCTGTGCCAGATCTGAAACTGTATTATAAAGCAGTGGTCATCAAAACTGATACTGGTTAAGAAATAGAGTAGTCAATCAGGGGAATAGGATAAGATCACAGGACAAAATAAGAAATAACTATAGCAATCTAGTGTTTGACAAATCCAAAGAACCCAACTTTTGGGATAAGAACTCACTATTTGACAAAAACTGCTAGGAAAATTGGAAACTAGTATGGAAGAAATTAGGGCTTTACCTACACCTAACACTATATACCAAGATAAGAACTAAATGGGTTCATGATTTAGACATAAAGAGTGATATTATAAACAAATTAGAGGAATATAGGATAATTTACTTCTTAGATCTATGGAGAAAGAAGGAATTTGTTCACTAAATAGATAATTTTGATTATATTAAGTTAAGAAGTTTTGTATAAACAAAATTAATGCAGGCAAGATTAAGAGGAAAGCAATAAATTGGAAAATCATTTTTACATTTAAGGGTGCTGATAAAGGCTTCACTTTAAAAATATATAGAGAACTGACTCGAATTTATAAGAATCCAAGCCATTCTCCAATTGATAAATGGTCAAAGAATATGAGCAGACAATTTTCAGATGAAGAAATTAAAACTATCTCTAGTCATATGAAAAGGTGTTCCAAAATCACTATTGATCAGAGAAACGCAAATTAAGACAACTCTGAGATACCACTACACACGTGTCAAATTGGCTAAGATGACAGGAAGATAATAACAAATGTTGGGGGGGATATGGGAAAACTGGGACACTGATACATTGTTGGTGGAACTGTGAATGGATCCAACCATTCTGGAGAGCAATTTGGAAATATGCTCAAAAAGTTATCAAACTGTGCATACCCATTTGACCCATCAGTGATTCTACTGGGCCTATATCCTAAAGAGATCCTAAAGGAAGGAAAGGGACCCACATGTGCAAAAATGTTTGTGGTTTTTGTAGTGGCTAGAAACTGGAATGAATGGATGCTCATCAGTTGGAGAATGGCTGAATAAATTATGATATACGAATGTCTTGAAATATTATTGTTCTGTAAGAAACAACCAGCAGGATGATTTCAGAGAGGCCTGGAGAGACCTACATGAACTGATGCTAAGTGAAATGAGCAGAACCAGGAGATCATTATACAAGACTATACAACGATCTATTCTGATGGACATGATGAAACAGTTAGATGTTTCAAATCAGTTCTAATTGTACAGTGATGAAGAAAGTCAGCTATACCCAGAGAGAGGCCCGTGGGACATCAACATAGCATTTTCACACTTTCTTTTGATGTTTGCTTGCATTTTGTTTCCCTTTTCAGGTTTTTTTTTTTTTTAGATCCGATTTTTCTTGTACAGCAAGATAACTGTATAAATATATATACATATGTTGGATTTGTCATATATTTTAACATAGTTAAATATATATTAGACTACCTGCCATCTAGGGGAGGAGGTGGGGAGGAGAAAAAAATTTGGAACAGAAGGCTTTGCAAGGGTCAATATTGAAAAATTATCAATGCATATATTTTGTAAATAAAAAGCTTTAATAAAAAATGATATCACCATGGAGGTATATGACCAGCAAAAGTAGATAAGTCATGTAGCAAAACTGGATTGTTTCCTTTTGGCATTAAAGAATGAGAGGCTCTGGAAAATTGGAAGGATCTTTTCTGGAGGATTTATGAAAAGACATGATAACAATCACATGGGTATGGAGATGGCAAGAGATTTTGATTTTCATGGGAAAAGGATATACAAGGATGAAACCATGGATCCATTAAAGTATCAAAGAATAAGAGCTAAAGTTAAATTAGACCCCTCTAAAAATTAAAAGAAAGATACTCTATTTTTAATTCCCCTGGGTTCTATAGCATCCCTCCTTAAGTGATAAAATAGCTCTGTGAATTAGGACTCATAAAAGAAAAGGAGCAGAGAAGACTGCAATGCTTGAATTTAGTTAGAAGTAAGCCTATTTGAAAGGCTGATTCAAACACAGACATGCCACTGGCTTGTTTATATCATTCTGGAAAACAGCGGTAATTTCTGCTCGTAATAGACTATTACAAAGGCTTCTACAGAACCACAAAGAACCACCTCCATTTATGACACAAGAAAAAATGAGTTAGTTTCTTAAGTCGTCATTATCACCTTCATAATTATTCAAAGAAATTGCTTTTTTCCTTTATAGTGTTTGTTTTACCATATGGACACATAAAAAGGTCATCATTTTTTATAAAATACCAGTATTTTAAATTCTTTTTAAGTACATGATTAAAAGGGAGATTTAAAAATGACAACTAAAATAAAATTATCTTTTAGCTATTGAATTACCAAATGCTCAAATGAAAATATAACATATTTATAATTTTTTTTGGTACATGCATTTCCAAGATCTTGTTTTTGTTTGGTAAGAATGAAAATCATTGCATATCCCCTTTGTCTTTTTTTGCCTGGTATTACCATGTATTCATAAAGAAAATGTCCAGTGAATCACTATTGGAAATGTGAAGAAAACCAAGCCAGTGTGAAACTATTAAGTGTTAAACATATGTTTGAACAATGAAACAAGAAATAACTCCACTTTCCAAAGAAAAATACGAACTCCCAAAACAGATATTTTCATCTCCTTTGAGCACACATAACAGAACTGGTCTCAGCACTGGAAGAACCTGGATTCCAATCTTCCTTCTGACACATACTGGATGTGTGAGAGTAGGAAAATAATTTAATCTTTCATTAATCCCTCTAAGATTAAAAGGTAGAGAGGAGTGCCTGATCTGCAACACTCTTGGAAATTTCTGGATTGGACTTCTCCATACCAATGAAATCATAATTCTATTGCATCAAAACCAAATCAAAAGCACACATGCCAAATCATATGCAAAATGGTATCCTGCTGTGGGTGAAGGTGTCATGTGTGAGGAAAGAGAACTTTTATAGGAGGGTACATGGCAAAACTAGATCTGCTCTCATTTGATATTTCACTTATATCTAATGATAGTAAGCATTCTCTGCCTTGCATGCTATATTCCAGTATTCACCCTCCAAAAGACCACTTGCAGAAACACAAAGCAGGTCTTATGTTTTGGGAATAGTGAATTGGATCTTTCAATTTAACAACTCTATTCAGTTTTTAAAGCAAGTATGGCACCATGCCTCAGTAAGGAGTAAGCACATCAAATGTATTTATTTGCTTATTTATTTATCTATCCATTTATTCATTCATTGTCAATTTATCTATCCATTTACTTGTTTATTTACTTATCCATCCATCTATTATTTTCAATTGACTCATCTACTTGTTTATTTATTTATTTCTATTTGTTTGTTTGTTTATTTTTATTCTGGGTGTTTTTTTCTTGCCCAGTTTGGGAATGTAGGTAATATTCCCCACATCCCACTACTGATTAGCCTGGGAATTTTGATCTACTTTGTTCCCACAATTTGTTTCTTCTTAGGCAAAATGCTGGCTCCTGCTCCCTGAAGTTCACCATTAGTGTGGTCCAACTTAGTGTGGACACCTGACTGTCCTTGTTACTGTTTTTGTTTATCAGTGTCCAACTCTTTGTGATGTCATGGACCGCCACAAGTCAATACTGTCCACAGGGTTTTCTTGGCAAAGATACTAGAATGGTTTGCCATTTCCTCTTCCAGAGGATTAAGAGGTTAAATGACTTGCCCAGAGACATGCAGCTAGTATCTGAGGCCACATTTAAACTCAGATCTTCCTGATTCCAATGCTCTATCCATTGAGCCATCTAAGTGTCTTTCTGACTGGCTTACTCCATGTAATCAAGAACTCCTAAGCTCAGATCTGCCAGCACCAACTCCCAACTCTTACACCTTCCTTCTTAGAAGGAATTAAGTTCTTGTGCCACTGAACCTGGCAGCATATGTCCCAAAAGTTTTAAGCTTTAGCAGCCATAAGATTGCACCAAGACTTGTGGAACATTCTGTATTTGTAATATAAATTATTTATGCTTTTGCTTTATCATTAGAGGATGATTTTCTGTCAGGGAAATAGAGATTTATGTTTATCATTCTGGGGTTAAATATTATAAAACCATACCCTATAACTAATATCAAAGGAGAAAGGCAGTACCACATATGCCCTTGTGCTATAGATTTAGAAAGTTTATATATATATATATATATATATATACACACACATACATGGTGAACTAGACCAAAAGCATATCAAAATTCATATTTTAGTTATGATAGCTTACTTATCATTAGTCTTCTCTTTTAAAAGCATAATTAACTGCATCTATTGGGATTGGCTAAAAGTTTATCAAGAAAAGGTCCAATTGCAAAATATAATATAAAAGGATTATAAGCATGGTAGTTTTTTAAAAAGTTAAATTTTGCATGTTTTATTTTCAACAAAATTGTCATTTCAAGAGTATCTGCAACTCCTGGTTAAGCAACTCCCTTTATCAGTGTGAACTAACAAAAATACTATGAGTTAATATCTTGGAAACCTATTGAGATGCTGATGGATTAAATAATTTGCACTGGGTCACATAACCAGCATGAGTCAGAGGTAGCTCTTCCTGACTCCAAAGAAGGAACTCTATTATTATGCCATACTGCTTCTCTAAAATTTCCATAAAGCTATTAAAAACACAATCCCATAGCAGCGCTAACCAGGGCAAAATGATTAGTAACTCACAGCCTATGTACTACAATCAGTTCCCAAGTTGGAAACAAGAACTGGTTATCCATTTGTAAGCAAGACACATACAGTGAGGTAACATTAAATTTCTAATACAGCTCCAGGAAGGTCAAGGAATAGAGAACTTGTTGCTAACAAGCCATGCTTTTTTTTTTTTAAACAAAGGATAAAAGTATAAAACTACACCTACATTCTACAAGAGAACAAGCTTACTCTGCCTTGTTCTAAAGGACAAGACCAGGCCAAGAATGAAATTTGGATTTGATATCAGAAAACAAACAAAATATTTCCTAACAACTAGAGGAATGGGTTTCCTCAGAAAATCTGGGCTCCCTCAGTGGGAGTTTTCAAACATAAGAAGGATGACCATTTGTCACTTCTGTTGTTGTAGACATTCCTTTTGGGGGATGAAAGGTGGGTGAGGGGAAGAATATGGACTGGATTGGTTGGTTATGAAGGTTTCTTATGATTTCTACTTTCATCAAAATCATCCCTGACTAAGCAGATCACTAACCCTGTCCCTTATTCATATGTGAATTGCATTGTGCCTCTAGTAATATGTGAACCTGAACTTTTAATAACTAAGTCAAAACTAGCACTTTTTATGTCTAGATACTTGATTTCACTCTTGTACTTCAGGAAGTATATGTCCCTCTAGTGAGAACAATGCATTTGAGGTTAATGTTTATTTAATTCTATGTTTTTATGTAACAAAACTGCATTCTTTATAAAATTGTTTTGATTTTGCTATAATGATAAAAATGCTTTACAAAAAAGGTTTTTCATAGTAGCCTTTTCTTTTACTAGTTAAAATAAAAAAAATTCTATTGCAACTATTATTTGGGAATGTTTTCATTGTTGTCCTTAGGAAGTCAGTCATCTGCTAAATTACTTATCTTTATAAACTCTTTGAAAGTTAATATCTATGTAAAATGTATCCTGAAAAAAAAAAAACAATCCAGAGATAGTTAAGAGTGACAAATGTTTCTTTCTCTGGGACAAGTAAATTTGCTTGCCATTTTTGATTAATTGACTTCCCCAAGTGGAAATGGCTTCTAGTAAGTTGTATATTTAAGTGTTTGCTCCAAATACAGATTGAAAGTATAGTCTTTCTTTCTTCTGGGGAAGTGCTAGAATGTGCTAAACCAAAAAACCCATGCATAAGCACTGAATCCAACCAAAACCATATCTTTGAAGACCAAAATAACTACACTCTTCAAAAAAGCCTTATTTTAATGAACAAAAAAGTCTAAACTATTTGTCTCTGATCTGAATTTCAAGTTAATCTTACCATAAGTTTTCCCCCTCATAAAATTCCAGGAAATCCTTCCAGATTTATGGGCAAACAGGGCTCTTAACCAGATATTGGCAGAAATTAGTCCGGAAACTTGCATAATACTCCCCTTCACCTTTCTGACATCTGGCAAGAGGCTTTTTGTTACAAACCTAAATGTAATGCAGGCTTTAAAAAAATTTTTTTTTAAATCCACATTCCTGGTACCATCAAATGACAAGATATAATTTCATTGCTTCTAAAGAAAAATGTCATAAAGCTTATAGTTGAGAGTGGAGTTTGTTTCATTATTTTAGATTTGTATTTCTAGTACCTAGTAGAAAGTATTTAATAAATGTCTGTTGGTTAATTGCTTGATTGAGCCAACACTGGTTTTTAAGTAGATAAAGTCATTTTATCACACTTTTGAGCAAGCTATATCAATTTTTAACTAAGCCAAATGAAGGAAAAACTATTTATTCCCAATCATAACATTCAGAATGTAAATTGCATATTTGGAACCCATATTTTAATGCACACACACATGAATGCATGTATGTGCTTGGACAATTTTTAGATTATTGTTTAATCCTTTAATGATAAATTAATAGCTTGTCCAGTCATGGTGACTTTCAATATCTCATTGTCATCAATTGTCAAAAAAACTAAATGAGACCTAATTATTTGGCTTCACTACTAACAACGAGTTCCCTCGAGTATTCTAGATTGAATACATATTGAGTCAAATAAAATCTATGATATCCTGAAATATACTTGTTACAGAAAACAAAGTATTCTAATTAAATATTACAATATTTATATATTCAAATCTGAAAAATTTTCCCATGTTTCTCTTATATTATCCTTCCTTCCTCTTTCTTCCCTTTCTTCCTTTGCTTTTCTTCCCTTTTTCTTTCTTTCTTCCCTTATTTCTCTCTCTCTCTCTCTGCCTCTGTTTTTCCCTCCTTCCTTTTTCCACCCTAAACTGTGATTTTCTGGGGAATAGCAGTGTGGAAACTCCTTCCACAGATGCAGATGGATATTTCATCTGTAACTTACAGTAAGTACTGCCTGAATCTCTGATAAAAAATAAGCCTTTTGGTTGGTCTCTGGCCAGGACCCACAACACTTCCTGCAGTCTCTTCATCATGACCCTATTCTTAGACTCTCTCTCTACTCCACAGGAAACTTGACCTCCACTCTTGGTGATACTGAGTCTGACAGAGGAGCCTTTCTTGACTTATCTTAAAGGAACTTTGGATTGCTTTTGCAGTCTTCTTTCAGTGTGGGGGTACTTTTCCCTGATACCTCTTTATGTATTGTCTTTTCTTACTGGAGTGGAAGCTCCCTGGAGGCAAGAACTATCTTACTTGCTTCTATTTGTATATATAATGCTTAGTACAGTGCCTGGGATACAAAGTAAGTGCCTAATAAATATTTTGTCCTTTCTGTCAGAAAGGTTAAGTCATTAACCTAGGGTCACAAAGCAAATGTATGTCAGAAATGGGAGAGGAGTCTTTCTGACTACAAAGCAACCCTCTTTAGAAACAGTAAAGTGAGATGTGGATAAAGAACTAGAACTGGATTTCCAAAACTGACTCAGATACTTACTAGCTATATGACTAGGCAAGCCACTTCATCTCTCTCAGCCTCAATTTCCTCAGTTATTAAATGAGGATGATAACAATAGTACTTACCTTGACAGGGTTATTGTGAAAAATCAAATGGGATCATAGCTGTAGGGCACTTTGTAAATCTTAAACCTCTATCTAAATATTAGCTATTATTATTATGATGCCATACAGTTTTTCTTGGCTAGATTGTATCTAGATATTTCAGTTTTAGGGGCAACTAGGTGGTGCAGTTGATAGAGCACCAACCCTGAAGTTAGGAGGATCTGAGTTCAAATTTGGTCTCAAATATTTAACACGTCCTGACTGTGTGACCCTGGGCAGTCACTTAATTGCCTCAGCAAAAAAAGAAAAAGATATTTTAATTTTAAGTGTAAAAATAAGGATAAGAAAAACTTCTAAAATGTCCGATTGACTCAAATTTCTTAAGTTAAAGGAACACTGATGAAGTCATGTGGCATGAAGAGCTACAACTAGTAGTGACTGAAGCATGTATTCATAGGGGGAATATGTGGGATAAAAGGGCATTATTAAATATTATTTAATATGCTATGGTGAAATGCATTAGGGCCAAGGTACAATTTTCAAACTCTGCTTAGCATTATAAATTTTAGGTACCAGCTTTGATGGTAGGCAAAAGGTATGTGAGAATCCACTTTGTAATATTTTAACTAGAGCACAAATTCATTTATCCTTTTGCACATGAGTGTTTATACAAAAAGAACAAAAAAAAAGGACAAAAATCTACCAACTAGGCTGAGCAGCCATCCTCTCCATGTAGTCCTTGGCCATATTTCGGGCTTCAATATTCTCGGGATACAGCACACAGAACATTGCCAAGGCACCCAGGTTGTTGCCATAGATTTCATTCCACCTGGCGCTGTAATCCTTGGGATCCCAAGGAGGAAGATACTCCAATGGATTGGACAGCATTATTTGCACGGCTTCAGTCAACCTTGCAGCAATGTGCCGATGTGTACTGGCTGCTCTCTGCTGCAGCTCCTCCACTTCTCCCTTGGAAAAATACAGCATTGGGTGGCTGTCATAGTTGGCATTGATGAAAGGAATCATGACTTCAGGATTCTCGTCAGTGATATAGGCTGCCACAAAATAACACAGATGTATGAAAAACACACTGGGAGCTCCCCGTGTGTGAGTCCTCATTATGGCATCAGATCTCCAAGTCGCAAAGGCAACCAAACCATCTTCGAAATGTCCTGAAGGAGGAAAAAAAAAAGATAAATCAGCACAGCATAATGGGTCACATATGGAAGATAGAGTTTTATATACTTTTCAAAGTAGTATTATTTGGTCCTAAGTTTTGCATTGTGACTTTAGATTTCTCTAATATTATAAAAATGCATATTAGAAGTAAAGAGTATTTTGGAAGTTTATTGACGGCCAATGAATCTTATTTCTAAAAACTAGAGTCAATCAAACACTAACCACATGCAGGCATTTTCACTCAAGGCATCACAATCAATAAAGAAAAACAATAATGCACAAACAAAAAGAGAAAGGCCATTTTTTCTTCCCTTTGATACTTTGTCACACAGGAAAGTGGTTTTTTTTTGGGGGGGAGGGTAGGAGTTAAAACCTCAAGCTACTTCATTTGGAATATGAATGTCTAGGAACAAAAAATGGCAAATATTTTAAAAAATATTTCCAATTCACTTTTTTCTTATAGTGTTTAAACTAATAAATCTTTGAACAATTCAAACAAAAAATAGTACTATGATTAATGGGAAGCAGTAGCAGGACCAGTTAAGCAGAAGGAGCAAAAGGAAAGGGGGAAAAAGACATTCCAGTCTTCTTACATTTTGCTTCTTCTTTTTTTTATTAAAGCTTTTTATTTGCAAAACATATGTATGGGTAATTTTTCAACACTGACCCTTACAAAGCTTTCTGTTACAAATTTTCCCCCCTACTCCCCATCCCTCTTCTAGATGGCAGGAAATCCACTACATGTTAATTATGTTAAAACACTTGACAAATCGAATATATGTATACATATTTTTATAGTTATCTTGCTGTGCAAGAAAAGTCGGATCTATAAGAAAAAAAAATCTGAGAAAGGAAACACAATGCAGGCAAACATCAATAGAGAGCATGGAAATGTTATGTTGTGGTCCACATTTCATATCCCTCTCTCTGGGTGTATATGGCTTTCTTCATCACTGAACAATTGGAACTGGTTTGAAAAATTTCATTGTTGAAGAGAGCCATTACATTTTGCTTCTTGACGTGTAGTTTTTGATCTAGGAATCCTGACTTCCTGGCTATTCACAAAAAAAGATACTCCATCTCTTAGTACTGAGCATTCTCTATCTGGTCCCCAATGTGTGCAACCTCTCTATTCTTGGCCCCATTTACTATCCTCCTTAGTTTCCCCCAAGTCTCAAGAAAAATCCTACCTTTTACTAAAATTCTTCTCCAATCCCGTTTAAGGTATTGGAGACCCTTTAACAGGTCTCAGTGATCTGCAATCTGGCCATTGGACTCAGATGGCTCTAGAGAAGAAAGTGAGGCTGGTGACTGCACAGCCCTCCCTCACTTAAAACACTTAGATCCGATTCACTTGTATGTCAAGGCATCACCTCCTGACTTCACAGTGGATGGTTTTGAAGAATTAAGAACAAACAACCTTCTCAACCTATGTTAATTCTTATACATTCCTACTAACCATTTCCTATTCCTTCCATATTTCTTTTTTGTAAACATTTGTTTGTTTATTATCTTCCTCATTAGAATAAGCTCCTTGAGGGCAGGGGCTAGCTTTTGCATCTTTTTGTATTCTCTGTGCTCAGCAAAGTGCCAAGCACAAAGAAGGCAATTAACTAACGTTTATTGATAATAAAAAGAGATCAAGTTCTTTCCAAACTTTTCCCAAGTTGCAGATAATAGCATCAGTGCAGCAAAGGATTTGGAATTGCCAGAGATTTATCATTACTTATCTCTTATTCTTTGAATAAGATCTTTGAACAGATCTTTGAAAAGGATAAATACATATCTAGAAATAGAGGTACATACACATGAATATACAAACATATATAAGATATATGTGTATATACATATACACATAACACACATATATGTATGCATACACATAAACATATATAAAACACATATATGACAACACTGGCCTTAGAATAAACAAGTTTTTTTTTCTTTTATATTGTTTATTTTTACATTTTGCACACAGAATTTGGGTGCAATTTAGTAAGAGGAAAACCCATATTTATTCCTATTTGACATTCTAAAAACTAGTTTTAGTGGTGGATTTACTTATAAGTTAAAAGAGAGTCTGTTCAAATGTAGTAACATTAAAAAAAAATCTTACACTACTATGCGCCACATCTGGGATAAAACAGGCATGCAATCTCCCCAGAGGAAAGTCAGAGAATTCCTAAAATTCCTAAGAGGGGAAAGGTTATAGAAAGCAGACCAGAGAGACAGTTTTATGTAAATAATGAACAGTAGTTTTCAATTATTAAAAAAGAGAGACTGATGGAGCAAGGAAAAATGGTTTCCATAATCAGAAAGAACACCAAGAATTAAATGTACACTGTAGCCTAATCCATATCTTCCTTTTGGTTTATTTCCAAGATTAAAGCAATTAGAATCATACAAGGATATTAAATTAAATTCTGCTAAATTATGCGCATATAAATTATATATTATGTTTTATATATTATATATAATTATATATAAATGTTATATATATGTTATATATATCATATGTATGCTACATTTTTGAATACTGGAAATAAAAAGAAAATAAAAATCACTGGATTTTTTTTTTTAATTTGTGATTCAATTTAAGATAACTGCACTAAATAGAATTTAAATCTTGGATACAATCCCTATTGTGTCTAGCACTCAAAGCTTCAGCTTGTCTGGCTGACAGTCCCAAAATCATAAGCTGGGACAAAAGAGATAGTCCTTTATGTTATATCTACTGGGATGGGAGTTAGGAGTGAACAAAAGAGTTTTATGGCTTCCAGAAATAAAAAGATTTAGCTGAGTATAGTTATGCCCAGTTATCTATATGGCTGTTTTCACACTAATGATAAAAGAAAAGACATACAAAGATAATAATAATAAAATGAAGTCCTGAAAACTTTCAGACCTAAACCTACCTTGTCTGTGACCATCTTAGGCTTACGATGCCCAGAGTAAATTTAGTTGTGTGAAAGAAGGTAAAGGTGAAAATGAAGAACAAGTGAAAGAGATGGAGGGACAAGACAAAAAAGAAGAAAACAAAGGAAATGACAAATGAAGAGAAAGGAGTGGGGATGTAAGTATATGCTTGTGTTGTATACTCTCCTGGTTCTGTTGACAGTTCTGGACTTGAAAAGAAAAGCAAGCTTCTTCTGTTCTCTACTGTGGCTCCTGGAACTATTTTTTTTAAAAATCATAATAGTTCAATATCTAGACCAGTGAGTATTTGGGAAGGAGGGAACTCCAAAGAAAGTGAACAACTCCTCCCCAATTTCAACACTGCATAATCCATAAAAATTTGGTAACAAAGGGACTGCATGATTTTTATTTTCTTTATATTTGTGCAGGGAACTTAATCTTTTATAAATAAGAGGTTAGGATAGAAATAGATGGCCTCAGAGAGTCCCTTGAGGTTCTATGATGCTTCCATATCCTTCATATAACAGCATTGTGAAATTCAATGGGTATGTCCCGATTAATTTCCTCACCTGTTTTTGTATCATGGATCCCCTTGGTAGTCTGGTGAAGTTCTTGGACCCCTTCATTTTTTAAATGTGGAAAATAAAATCCACAGGAGTACAAAGGAAACTAATTATAAGGAAATCTAATTATCAAAATATTTTTTAAAAAGTGAGTTCACAGACCTCAGTTTTAAACTGCTTTTCCTAGCGTGTGGAATCACTGATAGTTTGATCAGTTCTGCCAAGAATGTTTCCAGCTACACATAATGTAGATGTATTTCTTCCCATAAGAAGTGCTGATTCCCACAATGCTTTCTCTAAAACCTAATAATTGTTTTTTGGACATAACTATGATGGGTTGGGGCAATTTTCTGATTATTATTTCAGCCAACTAGGGTAGAAGGATTACCTGTGTCATGATTCATTGAGGCATGGCAGAATATCAACCAGCTTTCACAGTTCCCTCTAGGTCTGGCCCTATCACTTTCTGTGTCATTACTTCTACTTTCTCTGTTCTCAGTTCCCATTAGCTCTCCCTGAACTCTAGAGATAGAAGAGTCAGTACCACATCTAATTCTAGTTTACTCTGGGGCAGCTAGGTGGCGCAGTGGATAGAAAACCAGCCCTGAAGTCAGGAGGACCTGAGTTCAAATCTGGTCTCAGATACATAACAATTGTGTGACCCTGGGTAAGTCACTTAACCCCACTTGCCTCAGCCAAAAAAAAAAAAAAAAGACCTAATTCTATTTTACTAATCCTAGAGCAAAAATAAAAAGGCTCCTGACTGGATATGGAGTAAAATGCTCAAAATTTCATTCCTGGATCCATCACTTACTGGTTGTGTGACCCCAGGCAGGTAAATTTGACTTTTTGAACTTCAGTTTCCTCACAATACTTGTATTACCTACATTTTACTTTTTATGGGGCCGAGGTAAGTGAGAGGTACTTTTTAAACTATAAGTTGAATGGTAACTAGCTTTTCCTACACTAGGGAATAAATTGTTATCCCTCCTTAGTTTAGCTGAGGTATTATTTGGAGTTTTCCTAAAGAAATTTTGATCAAGAAATCAAGCAGGAAACCTCTTCATCTGTCCTACTACTAACATTTAAACCCCAACACACACACACACACACACACACACACACACACACACACACACACTCCAATTCCCCAAACCCTTTCTTTACAAAACTAAAATATAAAAAGATGCATTTTTTAATGTATAGAGTTTTGACTTACACTTCACTGAATTCAAGCCACAGAACAGTTTGACCTGTATGATTTACTGAACATTCAGTTATTCTCTAGTTTCTGTCCCTCAGCTCAACCAAATTATACTACCCCTAAGGTCTCTGTTTTTAGAACTTGGGTGTTTCCTCCTTCTTCCTCATTAAGCCCTACCCCCTATTCCCAAGAGAGCAAAAAGAATCAGTGAGACAACAAGCTGCTCAAATCTAATGAATCTATACTCCTTCACTTCCTTCATTGTAGAGAAACATATATATGTATATATATTAGAGCTATATTCAGAAACACTGTCATCATCCAAAGCAGGTAATTTCTTCTTGTGTTACAGAGAGTCAGAAGTCATTTCTCTACAATCTCCATTTGACCACTGATCATCAAAAAAGAGATAATCAACTGCAAGGCATCTATCAAATTGTTAAGTCTTTCTGGGCTGTGGTATTTGATCCAATGTCCAAGACAGGTCTTTCCAGAATGGTAAAATTATATAAAATTATCATCAGTCTATAAAGTCTATTAGTGTAAATAAAATAGATTTTCTTTCCATAATTCAACACCTTGCTTCTGCTATGTAACATATTTATTATGTCTTCCTTAAGTGATATGCAAAATAATTGCATAAGAAGTTGAAAGAATTGATAATTACGTAGAGTGGGATATTAATAATCTCATAAGATATCATATTTAAAGCCAAAAGGAATATTATCTAATCGGACATTTTCATTTTACAAATGAGGAAATTGAGACCCAGAGAGATTAAGTGACTTGCTTAAAATTATACAGATAGTAAGTGGCAGAGGCAGGAATAGAAACCACATTCTCCAACTCCAAATCCAATGTTCTTTTCACTATTCCATGCTGCCATTAGTTGAGACACAAAGCAGAGAAATAAATACTTAGTTCTGTGAAGGATTGATAAGGTATCATATCACAGTATGAGAAGATGTGGACTGGTTGCAAATGCCCATATCAAGGAAATCTCTGACTCATTGGGGTGCTGAATTATAAATGGATTATGAGGAGATTAAAAGGCAGAACTTTGAGCCTTGTGCCAATAAAAGCAACACTAATAACACTGTATTTGATTTACCAGTTTTTCTTTAAAGTTCTTACCATATTTTATCCATGTACTAACTCTGTGAAGTAGAGAAGTATGGACACCATTATTCACTCCAATTTTAAGAAACAAGCACAGACAAGTTAACATGATATATTTCCAAAGTCAAACAGAGCCCAAGTATAGTAAATCCCATGCCAACACTCCTTCTATTAGATTATATGTGTCTCAAAACCAAATACATTCTGTAGTTTGCTTCATCTACCTTCACAAAAAGAAAGCACAGAGAAAGAATACACTAAAAGGATAGGAGTGATCTAAGAGACAAATGTATACATAATGTTTCAAATATAGTCATCTCTTCTACATCATAACAGTTCTTCATAACAGTTTTGATATAAATGGGTTGATATAAGAAATTAAATGGGAACTTTGGAGGAGTTTTGCAGAAGCAACAGATGACACACTATGGCCAGTAGATGACACAGAGCCACTGACTAAACACTTAGCCCAAATTTTACAATAAAGTATTATAAACACCCCATAAATGAAAAAGGAAAAAAAAACCTGACTACTTTTCTGGTACAATGGGAAAACCAAAACAATTTTTACATGTGTTTTCAAGATCACAGAGGCATTGCACCTGTAATCCTCATGATGTGGAAGGAATAATGGTACTATGTTTTTCCACATTTTTAGAATAAAAAGAATGATGGCACAAAGATCCTCTCAATTTGTGGGGAGGGTGGAGTACTTAAAAAATGAAAAATATCATGGAATCATAAAAACATAAGAGTAGGAGAGACTTTGAAGACACTTAGAAGAGGGTCAGTTCGTTCCCAAATGAAAAGGCATCCATCTTGCTTATGCACTTACCAGAAAAAAGCTAAGAGGAAAAAAATTAAATTAGATTTGGGAAATTTATAGCTGGCAGAGAACTTGGAGATAACCTACTTTAAAGTCCTTGTTTATAAATGAGAAAATAAAAAGTGCAGAAAGGTGAAGAGACTCAATGTCACATAGTTAATTAGTTATACAGCTGCAATTAGAACACATATCTCTAGCTGCCCACTGCCCTTCTCTATCCAGCACACAAAGCTCTCTGCTTGCTCCCAGCAAAGGAAATCCATATGACCTTTGAAGAAGTTCATCTATTTTCTTCCCCAGTCAGATGAGACATTATATAAAAGAGTATTTCCTGAGTTTATTTGCTTCCCAAGGCCACTACTAACTAATCACCAATCAGTCACACCTTCTTACTACCTCATTATTTCCAGAACAAGTTAGTACAAATCAAATGCAGATGTTCAGAAAGGCCCAAGCTGCTCTTATTCCTCTGCTTTAACCTTTCTCAAATATGTAACTGAAAGGTGGCTCTGGAAAACCTTTCTTTATGGCATTTTCAAATAAAGCTCAATGACCTTTATTAATATGGTTTGGAATAAAATAAGTATATAGTAAAATGACCTGATCTTGCTTTTATGTTTTAACATATACAGATCAAATGAATAATTTCCACACAAGTGACACTCAATTTCTCATAAAACAATACTCCCTGTATTATGAAATATCTAGATTCATTGCTAAAGATAAGACACTACCCTGGGCAAGAGATATGAGCTCTCAGTTACTATTGTTATTTGTCATTCCTTTTCAAAGAAGATCAATGACATCACAGGACCATGTCTTGATTTATAGGTGAACTAGTTTTAAATGAGGCAGAATTGAGCAAAGTCATCAGCTTCATTGTCTTAGTATCATGGGATAACTCCTAGATCTCACTGAAGTTTCTATTTGCTAGTGAAATACCTCATTTTAAATAGTATATACTCTCTCTGTAGAATATAAGTTCCTTGAAAGCAGAGGAATGGTTTTGTTTTTATTTTGTATCTCCCAAGCTCAGTGCCTTACACTTAGCTATCCTTAAATCTGATAGAAAATAAAATTGGTGGTTTTTAAAGGAAGAAATGCAGACCACTTAAAACAGTATTATAAATGATCTTTGAAGATGACTGAAACAGCTATTGTAGAATAGAGTTTTATGGGTCATTGAAGGTGTCAAAGTCATCTACTGCATCCTGGACCATCACCATTCAACCTGACTTTTGTCCTACCACATGGCTTCAATGACTCAGGAAGAGAGAGAAACTTATGACTTTGCACAATTGCCTCACTTAAATCCAATTCATCACAAGTCAAGGTGATGACAGTTATCCTTTCAGGTTAACTGAAAATGGTCCAAGAGTGATGAGGTCAATTCCTGGCTCAGGTACACTGAGTGATTATAGGCAAGTCACTGATCCTTTCAAAACCTCAATATACCATCTATAAAATTAGAACAATAAGATTAGTATTGCCTCTGTGTGGGATAATGTAACACCTGACTCAAAATGACTACTCAGAGATCTCTCAAAGTGAAGATCAGAAGTTTTATTAGAATATCTGGGGAAGCTGGTGATCCCTCCCCCAGGGGAGCCGGAGAAGGGGAGACCAGTTTATAGACATAGGTAAAAGGATTATATAATCGAGATTACGGAACTACCCCCTTCTACAATTACTTCTTGAACAAACAGTATACAAAACCCTGCAGTGTTACAAACATTTAAGTGCTTACTAGTGCAAAATGCAGTGTTATATATTGGAGATATAAAGGCGAAGTCTCAAGAAGTTCATACTCTACTGGGAGGAGTTTGCAAAATTGGCAAGCTCTAGTAACTACAAGCTATTAAAAAGTGGAAAAGATACTGGAGGTGGTGGATTCCTTGCATCTGAGGTAAAACCAGATCATTATTTGGGTTGTTGATTACTCTGTAGAGAGGATTCTATTTCAGGTATGATCTGCATTTCTAGATGACTTCTAACATTCCTCCTAATTATTTAGTTGTGTTTTAAAATATTTATGTACAAAATGCTAGTGGAATAATAAGAGAACTTTACCTTAAATTCACTCTCCAACCTAAGTCTGTATGATCAAAACAGGGCTGTAAACTGACTTACCAGGCAAACCAGGGTTTAGGGACCAGGTGCTGAAACCCCAGGAGTGGAATCATAGTATCATGACTTCCTTTGCCCCCAAAATTGACAAGTTTAAGGAAAGTCCTCAAAATTCAAGGATGAGACTTGAAGTTCTTATATATCTAGAGCTTCAGAAAAGATAAAAAAGGTATCTTTTTTATCTCTCTCTCCCCCCCTCAATTAAAGTTTTTTTCCTGTTAAAGTAATAACTGGTTTATTTAGCAACTTGTCTATTGTATATCTACAACCTACAATCTTTCAATTACTTACACTTTCAGCAACCGTGCAATGAGCACCTATTATGTAAAAAACATCATGATAGAGTACAAAGATAATTAAGACATAATCACTATCTTTATGAAGTTAACAACATAGCAGGGGAGATATAAAACACATACATAAGTATAGTATAGTTAAACTTTCCTTTTTCTCTTCCATTGTGATAAATAATGGAGTTTTGTCTCTTAAAAGCTATTCTTTGTCTGGGACTGGCATTCTCTGGGAAGATCAAACCACATGACATGTACTCCATCATGGACAAACCCACACATACAATGGCCATTAACCACTTTGGTGACATGAGTAAGGAAATCAAGAATTCAAGTCCCTATGTCAGAGGGATACCCCAAAGCATTACGGAATCATTGCAGATTCTAAAGCATCAAAGTAGGATCAAATGATATGTATTATATATCGTGAAATAATCCTGTCCAACAACTGAGAGATTGAAACTACACTGATGATACTAAATATTATGGTAATTTTGGAAAACTGGACTTGAGAAAAAGGAGTGGATTTGAGATAAATTGTTGAGATAGACTTCACAGGACTTGGTTACTGATGGGATATGAGAAAGGAAGGAAGGAAGAGAAAAAGATATTTTTAAGCATGTTGTTGTTTGTCCTTTATTTTCAAGGACCATGACATTAGGAAGGTGATGCTATGACATGCAAATGAATTGGATTTAAGTGAGGGAAGAAGATTAAATTGTACCATAAAGCAATAAGGAGGAGTGAAATTGGAAAGGAGAGAATAATAAACTCACTTTTATTTATGTTAAATTTGAGATGCCAGTGGGACTTCCAACTAGAGAACTTGGTCAGTGGCAAAAACATTGTATTTGGAATTTGAGGATATGGATTAAAATTCCAGTTTTGCCACTTACTATTTTTGTAATTCTGGGCAAATCACATAATTTCCCTGGTCCTCAGTTTCCTCAATTTATAAAATGAGGGATTTGATACAAAAGTAATGAAAATGGATATTGGAAAACTACAAAGAATTAAGTTTGGTATCAATGATGAGACACCAGAAGATACCTTTCTCTATTCCTTTCTAGAGGTAGGGATTCAGGCACAGGCATGAAACTGCATATTTAGTCAGATTTTTGTAATATATTGATCAGTTATGCAAATTAGCCTTTTCTTTTTCCTATTTTTAATTACAAAAAACTGTTATAAAGGATAGTTCTCTGGGAAGGGAAAGGAGAGTGATGATGGGGATGTGTGTGTGGAAAAAAATGTGAAAATAAAATATATTTGCTTTTAAATGGGGGGATTTGAATCAAATGATGATTTCAGTTCTAAATTTATGATCCTATGAGATAAATTTTCTAAGAGTGGGAGGAGAAAACTGGGGAGAGAAATTAGTGCTGAAGATTCAAAGTTGGAAGTCATCTGCCTAGTTTCTGTCCTCAATAAGATGCATGATAATAATGTTTTATCCAGTTCAAAGAAACAAAATGTTGCTTAAGAACCTGAGCTTTCAGGGAAGGCCTAAGTCAAGAGGTAGCTTTTTCACTGTACTGGTTTCCAGCTTAAAAGTTTTGTTTTCTATAGCACTTGAAGTAATTACAAATCACTAATAAGAATGAAGATAAAAGTTAGATACATTAGTCTTCTTGTCCAAAATCTCTTACTATTCATTCATATAAGAATTCTTCAGTGTGAGGGCAAACTAAGTCCGGACAAAGTCAGAGATGGGCAAAACCAGGACCAAATACAACTGTTCATGTTTGTTTCTCAATGGATTCTTCCAAAGAAAGTTATTTTAGGGATATGTACTATCTCTTGTTTATCCAAAGCCTTCCATACTATTCAAGTTCCTAAAAATAACAAAGATGAATCTAAATTGTTGGCAAACATGCCACTTGAAATTAATGGCTTTTCCTTTATCCTTATTCAAATGCTACATAACAGAAAACAAATATTTATGGTTCCTTAGCCAACAACATCCAGAAAATGTAATGTTTTTGAGGAAAAAAATTAAAATGTGTGTTTGTGTATCTTTTAAAAATGTTTCTATGAAATTCACTCTATAAAATTTTTCTTGCTTTTTCTTATTAAATTATTTGTTGATAATTTCACAATAAATTTTGAAAATATCTATTTCCAAATTCAATGTTTATAGTCATATGTGCATACCTTATACATGCAAACATACATTTGCATTGTATTGCATGTAGAAACAGATCATACCTGCATGTTTTTAAAAATTAGAATATAATTTGCTCTTCTTCAATTTTATGGTGCCTCTTCCATTTTCTATATCTTAGATCACTAATAGTAGCTCGGCAGTCACATCTTCCAGTTCTTTCTGGAACTTCTGTATATTAACTCATCTAAAGCCATCATCATCTCATTTATACTTTTTATCCTTTATCAGTTATATCTTGGGAAAGTAAATTTCATGGGCTCACTATCTAGCAAACAATACTTTCCATGCTGCCCCCACATTTGTATTTCTCCTGACTTAAGTTCTTTGACCTCTCAAGCCTCAGTTATTCATCAATAAAATGAAGGGGTTGGAATAAAATGTCCTTAACGTCCTTTCTGACATTTTGCAATTCTGAAAACATCCTTCTTCCTTTTTTAAAGTCTAATCATTTTTTTTCTGTATACTTTTTTCACGCTAGGAAAACAAATGAAATAAAGGAATTCTTCCCTCATATAACAGTATTTCCCCATAACTTGTTTCTCTTGTTCGGGACAGTAAGCTAAAAATAAAACAAAACAACTAGGAACAATATGCATTATAGGCAGCTTTGGCCCCTTTCAAATGAGATCCATTTGGAAGAAAAAATGCTCATACAATCTAAAAGCAAATACTTTGTATGACTGATTCCTCTGTATTTGGGGAGGGAGTACTTGAACTTGAGAATTTCATCAGATTTTTTGAGACTAAGAGCAACAGGCTAAAGCAGTCAGGGTTACTTGTTCTATCCATCCCACTCACTTATATACCACACAACTACCTGTGCAAATTGTACAGCTTAAAAATTCCACTATTCCACAGGATCCCAACAGTACTATTATTTTTACACAGCTACCTCAGTAATAGTCCACAGGTCAGCAATTTACAAAATAGCTATGCTGAGAACAAGGAGCAAACTCTTTGAGGAAGGGAAATCTAAATTTCCTTCTAACACCCACCTTTAAGAAATCATCATACAGGACTTCTTTGATTCTGGAAGAGAGCATAATGCTGATGACTTTGCATAGCTTTGTCTCATTTAAATCAAATTCAATAGCAAGTCAAGACACTGCCCTCATGATGTCATTGACCCTCTTTCAGAAACAAGGATGAACAACAAACTGTCTGGGATAAAGGGGAAAAGATGGAATTGAAGGGATTTGCAGGCATTCATAGCAGGGACCATGTAAGTGGGAGGGATCTGTCTCCTTTACCTTTATATCTACAGCCTGTGGGGACTCCAGCACAGGATCTCCTAATGTCCATTGTATGTATTTAGCACAGAAGCTGCAGTTATTGCTTCTGTTATCATTGAATGTGTGAGGATGGGGAGTGGGACAAAGGAGTTCTGCTGATCTACCTGTGAAGTCCCTCCACAACTTGCTTCCAATTAACCTTTCTAGCTTTATGTTACACACCTTCTCTTCAAGTCCATGATACTTTAGCCTATCAAGATTACCATCTGGTGCCATCTTGAACTTTTCTGTTTTATGTCCAGTTCCCTAAACTTAGAAGGCAGCCCCTTCCCTACTAAAATTCTCATTCTTTCTTTCAGGTCTAACTCAATTTGTCTTTTGTGAAACATTTCTTGATTTTTCCTGTCTGAGTTAATTGCCCTTCCTGAAATATTTTGTTATCAATTTGGATGATTCCTTAGTTCATTTTACCTTGCATCACATTTTTTGGTTTTTGATGAACTATACCATTTTCCAAGAAAGCACGGAATTTTAGAGATGGAATTAGTATTAGTACATCGTAATGATCTTGATAAATGTTTGTTGAATTTATAATAGGGAACTAACTAGCCAATCAGGCTTCAATTCTGGGATCATGTATGTTTAGTGAGTCTGCTTCTGTCATTTATTCATACACACACACATACACACACACACACACACAGAGGAATATAGGATCCCAATTCTCCATTACAGAACATGTACAGGTATCACTGTTATGATCTACTATTTGTTGAAGAAATAGGTTTTTGATTAGCTGCAGAAGTACATTCAAAAGACAACAAATGGCCAAAGCAAGTCTCTCACTTATCCTCTACCCTGGCTGCAATGTTATTGCTGTAAGCCATATGTGGGGAGAAAGAGCTAACATCAGTGGCCTGTTATCCCTATTTGGGTCAAAATAAAGCCATGTGCATCTGGCCTTAATTTTTGCTTCTCTCCCTTTTGTATCTAATAAACTTTGCTTCAGTGTATGAATAGTGGAGAAGCTACCTTGGGATTTACAGGTTTAAACCCAAATTACTCTGGCTCTCCTAGATTGACTAATAACAAATCCCAGGACAAGCCCAACTTTGTGATTGTTTGGGCCTCGACTAGCTCAAAGTTATTGTAAATAGCAATTGTTTCTGTTTGGGCCAGGAACCTTCAAGATCTTCCTCTCCCAGACTGCTATATATCTATCTTTTTTTGACTAAGTAAAAGAGGCTGTTTTCTGCCTCATTTCTTACCCAGCATTAATCACCAATTGAGAATTGCCTCAGTCAAACTGAGACCTGTTAGAGACCTTAGCTTAAAAAGAACAAGGTCTCCCACTACAACTAGGGCCATCTCCAGTAGTCCTGGTGTATCTCTTGCCACTGACCCAGATGTTTCTGGAGGAGACCTTGCACAGCCCTCCCTTACTTTTAAATCCAGTTCACTGGCTTGTCATGGCATCACCTCCCTAGCATCATGGCCTTCTTTGAGAACAGAAGGACAAACACTGAAGAAGGAACAGAAAAGGCTGCAATCTTGTAACCTGTGAAATGTCAGGAAAGTAAGCCACTGAGGTACAGTGACAGGGGAACTTACAGTATTTGCGGACAAATAAGCTTGATGAAGAACAAAGCCCCAAGAGATCTGATTTGGTACAGCAGTGGATTTATAGTCAAAAGGGAGTAATTTGTTCATCTGTCCATTCAGTAGATAAAGAAGTGAATCTAATGAGGGAATATGTTTTGAAACAATTGCTTTAAATTTGAGCCTATTCTCCTCAAGGAGTGAGGTAGTATGAGGAAGCATTTGCCACTGGGTTTGGCAGGAAAAATCCGTACTTCTGTTCCGGATGTACCTTCTCATTGTAAAAGCTCATTAATGATAACAGCTTAGCACTTACATATGCTTTAAGGTTTCAAAAGGGCTTGAATCTCATTTAACCCTTGCAGCAAGCCTGTGAGGAAAGAACTATTATTCTCATTTTATAGATGAGGAGTTGAGGTAGAGAGGTGAAATTACTTGCCCAGCATCCCACTTGTAGTCAGTTCTAAGGAAATATTTGAACTCAGATTTTCCTGACTCCAAGAATGGAAAGCAGGTTCTGTTTTCTATCCAAAGCTCTATATATCTGCCAAAAATAGATATTTAGAATGCACCAGAATGCAGAAGCAAGCTGACAAATGTTAGAAACTCGGACGTCTCTCAGCGATGCCTCTTTAACCTTGAGAAGAGAATGTAGAAATTCTGAGGAACTGGCTCATCTGCAGGAATGAGAGTTGAAATAAGGATCCTCTGCCTCACCAATTCTTATATTAGCTACAAATTGAAACGAATTTAGGCTGAACTCAAGTTTTATACAAATAAGCATGTATATGTGAATATGTGTAAAATATGGATCTAAATCAGAATCAATATGGTAATTTTGCCAAGAGTGCTAAACTTATGCCATGTTTCAGGAAATGATGGATTAAAAACTTTAGACATTATTTTAAGGCTGGGCACTATCTCTTTTAACACTTTAGAGAGACCTTATAGTATAGGTAACCCAAAAATATAATTTTCTGCTATCAAATTAAGCTGGGAATAGGATGAGAGAAGAATTTTGCTCAAACTGAAAATTTGACTTATTGGCTGTTAGATTTTGTCTCTGACAGCTTCAGCTATAAGATACTATTTCTACATTAAAACAGTATGGAAAAATGCAAACCCTTCAAATCCACAGATCATAACAATTAGATAAAAGAAATGAGAACATAGTAAAGCTAATACCCCATGACTCAAAGCAATAATTTCCTTGTCATATTTCTAGAATACAAATCATGGGCTTAGTCTCACTTCCTATAAACACAGGAAATACACATGGAAAGTAAAAACACTTGAAACAAAATTCATTAATTGCTCTATTCACAAATAACCTCTTTTCCTCAAGTATGCATACACACAAACATAGCTCCTTCTGTTACATACAAGAATTGTCCATTTCAAAATGAAGGACTCTGATAAATCAGTATGTTCAAACTGTACCCACACAAGATCATGCTTTGGTTTGTGGCTTTAGTCAGTATTTGCAGGGTCTACTGCCAATTGTGGTCTAGCATTTTTGACCATGTGACCATACAGCCTTTGAATTTTTGCCTAATGAAAAAAAAGGGGAGGAGAAGATTCTCCATCTTTGATAACTGAGCATCAACCACATCCCGTTGTTTCTTGCTGTAACAGAGATAAGTCACATTTCTGGGAACTGTGGCTCAAGCACATTGTCATAGAATTTCTTTTACTCACCAGCACTTAAGACTTTAGCTCAACCCTTCAGCTGATGCTTTGATTTCATTAAATCTGTTCTCACTTATACCTGAACCATCTTTAACCTCTTTTCTAAGTTTGCTGTTTGGATTGGCTCCTAAAACTTATTCTAATTCTCCTTTACTGAAAAATTTATATTAAACAGAATTGGCAGCACTTAATAAACATAGTTCTTGTTATTGCCAGGAACACCTGGGTTCCAAAGCTTATTTTCTAACACTGGCTATATGATTCTGGGTAAGTCATTTATCCTCCCTAAAGCTCACTCAACTGTAAACACATTTATGATTCAAATTGGGAACTATGTTGATGGGGATAGTTCTCTACTCCCTGATAATCACAGATCATTCTGTAGTTCCATGAAAGATGGTTTCTAGGTGACACTGATGAAACTATCTGGAAAGCTAGATGTTTGATGTCTATGGCAAGTTGACCTCATGTTTCTAAAATGCTCAGTTGAATTTAACAAATATTTCCTGACCACTTATGTACATCACACTACACTAAAATATTGCCAAGAATATGAAGATGAATCAGATATAGTTTCTGGTCCCAAGAAATATATTTATATTTTTATTATTTTAAAATGTAGAAATCACTATGCATTTCTTCATCAATTCTTTGATTTTTCACAACAATCTATCTATTAGTTATATACTGCAAGTATCATTATCACCATTGAATAGATGACGAAATTGAGGTCCAGAAAGGTTGTGCCTTACCAAAGGTCTGGAGCTTGGACTGGAGAAGACAAATCTTGACTCCAAATTCAGTGACACTTTCCAATATAGCACACTTACCTTTTAAATATATATATAAAATCATAATAGAATAAGGTAGATAAGATCAAAGGGATATAAAGGATTAGGAGAGTGTAAAGTCAGGAGAAATTACATCCATTAATAAAGACTTTACTAAAGAAGAGGCATTTAGAGGGTGAACTTTTATAAATAGATGGGATTTCTACAGCTAGAGATGAGAGGGGAAGCAATTCCTGGAAGAGGCAATTATTTGATGAGGTGGAAGAGCAACTGCTTTAGAATCAGAAGGCTTTGGTTGGTCTTTTGCTGCTACTACCTTCAAATTATATAACTGTTGGTGAGTCAGCTAATTTATAACTCTAAACCTCAATTTACTTCTTTACAAAAAGGTATTGATAATCCTTAGGCGATCTACATCATAGAGTTACTCTGAAGATAATTTTTTAAATGTGTGTGTTTATATAGAACATTCACAAACATATATGTATACATAGATATGCATATGTATATAGAATATATTTACATATATATGTATATACACATATGCAATGACAGCTAGAGAGCAACAGTGCACAGAAGACTAGGTTTGGAGTCAGGCTGACTCAATTTTTAGTTCAAATCTAGCTTCAGACATTTACTAGCTATGTGACTCTGGGCTACTCATTTAGCCCTGTTTGTCTCAGATTCCTGATGTGTACAGTAAGCTGGAGAAGGAAACAGCAAATCACATCAGTATCTTTGCCCCCCCCCCAAAATGCCCCCAAATGGTGTCATATAGACTTAGACAAGACTGAAACATCATGAACAACCATCATCACTACCACATACATACACACATATACATACTAACATATATAGAGACAGAGAGACAGACACTGATCCTGTAATTTTATTGGCACAGAACATTCCCAAACAAGAAAACTCCATCTACTAATGTAGGCTGGTACCTTTTCTGAAACTCAAGAGTTGTCTGGTGCACTGCCCACAGTGATTAAGCAACAAACACAGAATTATACATCTGGTGTCTATGTGGGACTAGAATCTAAATCTCTCTGACTCTAAAGCTGGTCTTCTATACATTATATGATGCTGCCTTTTTATACACAAATGTAAATGCTCTTGAAGAATATAAAAGCTTAAATTCTCTTTTGATTTCTATAGTAATCTTCATTAGCCATTCTTTATCTAGGTCATGTCCACTAACTATGGGTATCCCTGAGGGGTCTGTCACAGGTACTCTTCTCTTTCTATATGATTTTGATGAATAATCATCTCTATGCAGTTTAATTCCCCAATTCCCCGATCTATATATCCATCTCTCCTTTATCCTGAGCTCTAGTCTTAAATCATCAACTTCCTTTTGGACTCAAATTGTAGACAGTATTTCACATTCATAAGGAGCACTCATTTTCCTAGCTCTTCCCTCTTTTAAACTTTCCTATAATAAGGTCTCGACCATGCTTCCAGTTACCCTGACTTAGGATCTCAGTGTTATCCTTGATTAATTTCTTGCACTCAGTACTGTATTCCTGAACTGCTGTAATTGGTCCTTCTCATCCATCTACACATCCTGGCTTCTTTTATCGCCTTCAAAATTCAGCCCAAATCTTACTTTCTGCAGATCTTTCCCAGTCTTCATCTTTCCTCTTTCTTTTCTATCTGCTCCAACCAGGGCTCCTTGAAAGTTACCTTCCATCTGCTCTGTATGTATTTTGAATATAGTGTCTTTGGAAATTATCTTTGACTAGTCTTTATATATCTTAAATGTATATACTTGCTTACATATTGTATCCTGCACTAGAATATGAGCTCCTTGAGTACAAGGGCCAGGTTTTTATCTTTCTGTGAATTCTTTTTTTTTCTTTCTTTGTATTTAAAATAATGTATACCAAATACTAAGCACAATAAATGCTTGTTAACTAACATGACTATTTTACTTCAAGGCCTGTTCTATAACTACATATTCTTCTTTGTGATCTAATTAATATCTCATATTAGTAATTCATTCTTTCTATCTATCTGTCTATCTATCATCAATCCATCTATCTCTAGTTTTTCTTGATCTCCAGTTCTGTATCACCAAATAATTGTCTATTACATTTTCATAATGGATGTTCTGAAATAACTCAAACTCAACATGTCCAACATGTTATTCAGTTGTGTCCAACTTTTTGTGACTCCATTTGGGATTTTCTTGGCAAAAATACTAGTGGTTTGCTAGTTCCTTCTCTAGCTCATTTCACAGATAAAGAAACTGAGGCAAATGGGGTTAAGTGACTTGCCTGGGTTCACACAGCTAGTGTCTAAGGCTAGATTTGAACTCAGAAAAATGAATCTTCTTGATTTCAGACTTGGCCCTGTATTATTTAGCACCACTTTTGCTTAAAAAAATATATATAAGTATCCATGAATTATGGCAATAATACCATATATTCATATAAAATATACGTATATAAATATATATAGACACACACAGACACACACACATATACATATACATATATATAAATATATCTATACACACAATGGTCTATAAAACATATGCCTTAAAATAAAACATTAACTTGTGGAGAAAACAATGGAAGTCCATCAAACTGCAGGATCTAGCCTTTGAAGTGAAGGTTCACAATCTATACTTTTCACTTTATAACATGCTATAATTATTATCACTATAATTGTAGGGCTGCCAAGTCATTTTTTCTGTTAGTAGGGAGGCAATAACCCTTAGAGTGAGACAGGTAGGAAACCATTAAAAAAACCATACACAAATTATAACTTAATTAGTAGGGTTTTTAAGGGATGAATATAAAATATTTGCTTTAAAATTAATAACTGTGAACTTAAGTGGAAAGTAATGCAAATATATTTCAGTGTTATATTTCAGTACTATGTTCAGGAAAAGGGAAGAAGACATAGCAGGAAAGAGTCTCTCTTACCTTTGCTTTTCAGTAGAGAATTATTATAATCAACCTAAGGCCAAAGAAAAAACCTAAGGCCAAAAAGAGGAAATGAGACTCCTATTAAACTTGCCATTGATACTTTAGGCTAGAAGTCTTAATATTTTGGTCTAGCCTTTCATAGACTCTTAGAAAATGAAGGGACAAGCTAACCTATAAGTCGACTAAGGAATTTTTTTTTCTGTGTAAAAGCTACTTTAGAATAAAACTTAGTCTTGTCTTTTACAAATTGGGGAAAGGAATTTTTCAGGTTGAAAATTTTCAGGGAAAGGAATCAAGTTGAGGGAATCAAAAAATTCTTAACAGGTCAATCTTGGTAGTGGTATTATGGGGGAAAAATGACTTTCCAACTTCCCTCTGATTGCCATATGTTGGGGTGGGGTAAGGAAAAACTAGACAAGCAGGAATATTAGAGATGCTCCTAATATAAGGAACATTATTGATCATCTAATTCAAATGCCCTCATTTTCCAGATGAGCAAACTAAGAAGGTCTAGAGAAGTGATCTATGGTCACAAGAGTAATAGATATTGAAGTGAGCATTTGAACCCAGTGTTTACTTTTCCAAATTCAATACTTCCCCAGCACCAGGCTAACCCTCTAGAAGACAAAGGATGGGACTGATTATAGACTCAGAGAAATAACCCTTTTAGGGAAAGGAAGGCAACTCTGAAAGAATAAACTACATGTATTGATTCAGAATCAAGTTCACGCAAGAATTAAATTAAAGGTACAAAGAGGAGCTCATAACAGTGATCAAAAGCCAGGGGAGTCAGCAAGGAATCTAGAAGAATACATTTAAAAAGACTAGTGGAATTATCATTTTAAAAGATGTATGGGGAAGCATGACACTTCTTACCTCCTAGCAGAGAAGCCACATGTGTGGAACAAGGTATACATTTGTAGAAACAAGCAATGTGTTAATTGGTTTTATTTGACAACACTTATTTATTAAAAGCGAAGACTGTCTTGGAATAGGAAGAATCAGTGGAAGTGACATTAATATGAAAAAAAAAAGAAATGGAATAGTAGTTTTCAAAAACACGTTTCAAGGAATTTCTCTGCCCAAGACAATCTTCTTTTACTGAAAGAATATGCTGGTTATGTCTTACTGTTATGGAAAAAAACAGGAAAAGTCACTAACTTATCTCGGTTTCAGTTGCTTAATCTATTGCAATAATAACATCTATCTCACAGAGTTGTTGTAAGGATCCAATGAGATAATAAATGTAAAATGCTCTAAAATTGAAAGGATTATATAAATGCCAGTTATTGTTATTGCTTTATTGAGTCAGTTCAGTGGAAAAATCAGAGTGGAAGAGTAAGGGATGGTTTTGATTATAGATTTCTTCCTGATGGTGTTTTCTCTTACAATTTTTTTTTTGGAGACTGAGTCTCCCTATTTTGCCCAGGCTAGAAGTACAAATTAATCCCACTACTGCTTCACATGGAAACTGTGATGTACACTGTTTATTGAATTGGGCCAGTTTACCCCGCCTTAGTCAGTCTAGTATCCCAGGAGGTCAATTTAGAATTTGAAAAGTTCAAAGAGAACTAGTAGTCTCGCCCTCCCACCACCACCAAAAATAGGGATTACGGGATACAACACAACTGGCCTTCTCTAGTAATTTCATTTTCCAAATCTGTTCTATATATTACTATGAGATTAATCTTCCCAAAACATATCTTTGAATATGTAAAAACATCTAGTAGGCTCCCCAGTACATGGAGGGATGATGGAATCATAGTTGTAAAGCTGGAAATGACCTCAGAAGCCATTTAATCCAAACTCCTCATTTTAAAGTGAGAAAACTGGGATCTAAGGAGACTGAATGAAACTTGTTCAAAGTTCTAGAATTTCAGAGATGAAATCTGAACCCATATTTTCTAATTCTACTGGCTAAAGCTCTTTTCATTGTACCATTAAGGAAAATATCTAATCTTCTTGACCTGGAGTAGTCTAGAATCTATTTTCCCCCCATCTCACCTCAGCATTTTCTTTTTTCCCTAACATTTATTTTTTCTCACGTAAAAAGCCATTTTCTCTCTCACCTATATACCTTCCCCCAGGAAAATTTTGGGGAAGGTAAATCCTTCTAATAATTATACCTAGTCAAGCCAAAACAATTCCTTCATTTTTCCAAGTCCATTTTTTTTTTCTCAGCACATCCTGAGCCAATCCCTCTCCATCAAGAAATGAGTAGTAGCATGTCTTGTCATTAGTCCTTTGGAATTTTGGTTGGTTACCATGCTGACCAAAGTTCTTAAATCTTTCTAAGGCATTTCTAATGTTGTTATTATATAATTGTTCTCCTGGTACTACTCTTCCCACAGATCTTACCAGGTTTCTCTGAAAACATCCATTCATCATTTCTTATAACATAATTTCTTTACATTTACATATCATAATCTGTTCAGCTACTTTCCAACTGATAGATACCCCCTTGGTATCCAGTTCTTTGCCACCACAAAAAAAGCTGCTAAAGGTATTTTTATACATACTGATTCTTTTCCTCTTTGCTTTCTTTAGGAATACAGATCTAAAAGAGACATTGCTAGGTCAAAGGGTATCAATAGTTTAATAACTTTGGGGGCCTGGCTCCAAATTTTAGCTTTATTTTCTAACTACTCTACCACAATAATTTAGTCAAACAGTAAATATTTGTTAAACACTTATGAAGTGCCAGGGACTTTGCTAGGTGCTGGGAATAAAATGCAAAAAAAAAAAGTAAGACCTATTTTCAAAGTACTTATACTCTATTTGGGGAGACAAAAAGTACACACACACACACACACACATACACACACATGTGAATATATGAAACAGTGATGAGAATGGAATGCATTCTTGGCAAGGGAGGATCAAAGCAAAGACACTGAGGTGGGAGATGAAGCACCATATGTGAGGAACAGAGAGAAGACCAGTTTGGCTGAATAATAGAGTGCAGGAAGGAAAATGACATATAAATAGTGAATAATTCACTCTTCCCATCTTCACTCAGTACTTATGTCTTTGTTCATGACTTTACTTTTACCTGGAATGCTCTATTCTCCCCTTCTTCCCAAACTATCATACAACTCTGAACCAATCAAAATCCCATTCACACTTTTTTTTTGCTGAGGCAATTGGGGTTAAGTGACTTGCCCAGGGTCACACAGCTAGGAAATGTTAAGTGTCTGAGACCAGATTTGAACTCAGGTCCTCCTGACTTCAGGGCTGGTGCTCTATCCACTGCGCCACCTAGCTGCCCCCCCATTCACACTTTAAGATGTGGCTCAACTACCACCAGTCCAAGAAGCACTTTTTATTTATTCCAGCTGGAAGAAATTTCTGTCTTTCTCAGACCTTATGAATACTTTACCCATGCATTCCACACAGAGTGTAGAGGGCTTGCTCAATGTAGAGCAGTGTGCAATCAAGAAATATTTATTTAGAACTTTTTATGTGTACTAGGTTTAATGTTAAGCTTGGAGCCTACAAAAAACCAGTGAAAACAGTATGTTCAAGGAGGTCTCATTCTAATGGGGGAATAATATGGGAGAAGGATATGAACTGAATTATACACAAAGGCTGTCCCTTCAAGTAGATTATAGTCCAATATAGGAGGTCTGACCTTCCTCCACAAATCACCTCATATTTAATCATCTTGTATTTATTCTGTATATATGTGCATATGAATATGTATATGTATATAGATATATCCCTGTGTATGTATGTCCTAGTTGTCTCAGACATTAGAATGTAAGCTCCTTGAACACAGAGATTGTTTCATTAGTGTATTTGTATTAGTACCTAGCAAAACTCTTGGCATAGAGAAGGAGTTTAATAAACACTTATTGATGGATTGATTGACAATGTAGATAAGTCAATATAGCAAAAGAGTATGATGGGGGGGAGAAACAGTTAAAAGGGAGAGATAGAGAACATAAAAAAGATTTGGAGAGAAGATGGGGCTGGGGAAGAGGAGATAGGAAGAGAGATCACTGTATTGAAGGTAGGCCTTGAAGGAAAAGAAGAATTTCAATTGAAAAAAGAATGACATGCTATAATTGTTATTTAACTTAGAAGAAAAATGGAAGTAGTATTAATAGTTCTACTAAAAGAATGCTATCCCCATTTACAACCACAAATTAGATTATAGCAAAATGAAATTCTCTTTAAAAAAGATTTTCAAGCTCCAGTTTAAGTCCTTTGTATTCTGAACAGCGTTTAATACTACAGATCCTGATACAGTCATGTGACTCATGAATAAATCCATATATAAGAGGTCAAGACCAACCTAACCCTTTGTAACAGTCATTTTTTCACTTGTGTCTAACTATTTGTGATCCCATTTGGGGTTTTCTTGGCAAAGATAATGGAGTAGTTTGCTATTTCCTTCTCCAACTCATTTTACAGATGAGAAAACTGAGGCAAACAGGGTTAAATGACTTATGTGACTTCAGTCACACAGCTAGGAGGTGTCTGAGAACACATATGAACTCAGGAAAAGAAATCTTCTAGACTCTAGGCTCAATAATCTAATAGCTGTTACTACTTGTGTAATAACCTTATTGGAGTTGTATAATCAGAGTTTGGTGCTGCTGAGTGATCACTAAAGTTCAATAAGGTTCATGCCTGTCTGTGGGACCTTAGGCAAATTAACTTAAATTCTCAGTATATTAAGGCCTCTCTCTTAAGACTACAAACTTCAAAGGAGGTGCTGATCTGCTTTTGGTGTAGGGGCATTTCATCATTGGGAATTCACCAATGAAATCATCCCTCCACTGAGGGTCGGGGTGAGGGAGGGAAAGGTTAACAGAGAGGAAAACTGCCTATTTGGCAAAAGACAGGAGGTGTACATGTTAGAACTTTTAGTTACTGAAATGAACTCTTAAAGGAAAAACTCAGAAGATCACTGATCAATTATAAGCTAAACATCATACTGTCTCTTCTACTTATATTACATCCTGAGATCCAAAGGTTAAAACTGGAGTAGAAAAAGCTCTCAAATTTCAAATATCTATTTCTTTTTCTATTTTCTCATAATGAAGCTATTTTACAATTCTGAATTTTAAAAATCTAGACCAAAGAGATGGAATTAGAAATCATATGGAAAACTCACTTAACTCAGAGATTTACCAAAGAAAGGGTGCCAAATAGTCTTCTTTTAAAATCTTCAACCACTTAAAAAAAAAATCTGAAACCTTGATTTGTCTTGTTCTTCCCCTTCAATAATGAGGGCCTATTTGTTCATTTACATGCCTTGTTCTCTAGCAGAATGTAAACTCCTTTAAGGCAGAAATAGCTAGTGAATATTATTATTAAATGAATTGATTATTAAATGGTTAAATAATTGTTAAATGCTTTTTAGATTTGATTGGATTAATTCTTCTCTCATTTGCACATAGTAACATGGCTTCCACCTTTTCTCTGGCTTCTAGTCAAACCTGCCATGCTGAGGAGAAGAGAATTAATTTCTGTTGAGGATGAACTCATTTGACCTCCTTGCTGTCCAGGAGATTCTCAAAAGTCTTCCCCAGTACTACAATTTAAAAGTTTCGATTCTGCCTTAGCTTTCATTATAATCCAACTCTCAGCCATACATTGCTACTGGAAAAACCATAGCTTCGATTATATGGACCTTTGTCAGCAAGGTGATGTTTCTGCTTCTCAGTATGCTGTACAGATTTCCTGTAGCTTTCCTTTTAAGAAGCAAATGTCTTTTAATTTTATGGCTGAAATCTTCATCTGCAGTAATCTAAGTCTAAGAATATAAAATCTAACACTGCCTCCATTTTTTCTCCTATTTGACTCAGAAGAGATGAGGCCAGTTGCCAAGATCTTGGGTTTTTTTTTACGTTAAGCTCCAAGACAGCTTTTACACTCTCCTTTTTTACTCTCATCAAGAGGCTTTTTAATTCTTTTTTTCACTTACCTGCTTGCAATACCACTTATGTTGTTGGATTGATTCCTCCAACTCCCCTTCAAGCAAGATCACATTTATGCCATTCCAGACAGAGAAATGAGATTTCCTAGTCTCTCAGGCACCCATTCGGATCATTAATAATGCTTAGAAAATTCTCCTTTGTATCTAATATAAATCCCTCACGGTACTGCTTCATGTCTACTTCCTCTTGCTCTCTTTCTTCAGTAGAGATGAAAAACAGCTGTTCACCATCCTCTTTGAAAGAGCCCTTTGCATTCTTTGTACTGCTTTAAAATTAATTTCCCTCAGCTTTCTCTTCTTTAAGTACAATATTCCCAGGTCCTCTCAAGCCTTATTTCCAATCTTTTCATTCCTATTTCTCTTCTGAACATTCTCCAAGTTATTTACAACTAAGATCAGGCAATCTTCACACAAGCTGAGAAAATGCTCATATTCCATGAAGCTACATTAAGAAGAAACCCCAGGTTTCTCCTTCCACGTCTGTCCCACCCTGTTTATGTGCAAAACTTACAATTATTGCCCAGAGTCACTGGTCCTTTGTCAGTCATCAACAAACATTTGCTGAGTGCCTACTTAGTGCAGGACAGTCTGCTAAATGCTGGGGATACAAAGAAAGACAAAAAGCATTCCTTACTCTCTAGATTAACAGTCTAATGCGAGGGGATAAGGGGGAGAAATAAGCAAAAAACTTAATAAACGCAAGCTATATATAAGATAAATTAGAAACAATAAATAGAGAGAAACTAGAATTAAGGATATTCAGGAAAGGCTTCTTGTAGAATGTGGGTCTTGGAAGAAGTCAGGAGGCAGATAGATGAGGAGTGAGAGCACTTCAGGCATGGGGGCACAGCCAGTAAAAATGTTCACTGTTCTAGTCTGACCCTTTCCTTATTTCTCTTTAAAAGACTTCTAGAATAGTATAGTTGGTCTGAACACAAATTCCAAAGAAGGCAGATAATCAAGCAATTTATAAAATTCTATGAATCATTTACTTATATTTTATTTTGGATCCAGGGACTCAAATAATAACAACAAAAATAAACAAAAAACCCCAAAATCAAATTTGAGAGAAAAAAAGCTAGCCGTTGGAGCTGTGGTAAGCAAACTCCTTCTGACCCAAGGTGTTGTATTGCAGCTGTACAGCATTCTGACCTCTACATCTGGCTCACATACTACGTGGATGTAATATAAATCTTGGCAAAAATCAGTTTGAAATGCTTAGGTCATTAAAGTACCCAATCAGTAAATGAGAGTGTCATGCAAATTTTCAGTACTTATACCACTTACATTTACTTATACCTGATTTTTTAAAAAATTTGATTCACTTTTTAAAACTGTTCCAAAGATTAGACATCAGGGCTTTAAATTTGCATACAAGCTGCATTTTAAACAATATTAACTCAGCAACAGAAAGTAATATAGCATTTTTCTTAAAGGTTTTTCAAGCAATACACTCATTTTTCCTGGAAAGTTATCAATTCAAGTAGAAAATTTATTATCTTGCCTGATTATTTCATGTCCATAGTAGTAGATTCTTGACTTCCCCATTCTTCTTTAAAATTCTATTTTTAAAGCTAGGAATGCATATTCAACTTTTTTGATAGACATAAGTTTTGCAGACTTGAAAAAAATCTAATTTACTAAGCTAATTTTGTTAGAATATTAAAATGTTTTGATGTATTCCACAAATGAAATTTAGAAGTTGAGTTTTACTGAGTATTTTGCATTTTTAAAATTAAGTAAGCTTATTTTTGAAAAGGAGCTTAATCACTTTTAAAAGAATATGCAGCACATCAAAAAGTTATCAAACTTTGCATACCCTTTGATCCAGCAGTGTTTCTACTGGGCTTATATCCCAGAGATCTTAAAGGAGGAAAAGGGACCCACATGTGCAAGAATGTTTGTGGCAGCCCTTTTTGTAGAGGCTAGAAACTGGAAACTGAGTGGATGCCCATCAATTGGAGAATGACTGAATAAATTATGGTGTATGAATGTTATGGAATATTATTGTTCAGTAAGAAACGACCAGCAGGATGATTTCAGAGAGGCCTGGAGAGACTTAGGTGAACTGATGCTAACCGAAATAAGCAGAACCAGGAAATCATACACAAGATTATACAATGATCAATTCTGATGGATGTGACTCTCTTCAACAATGAGATGATTCAGACCAGTTCCAATTGTTGAGTGACGAACAGAGCCATTTACTCCCAGAGAGAAGCTGGTAGGAACTGAGTGTGGTTCACAGCATAGCATTTTCACTCTTTTTGTTTTTTGCTTGCATTTTATTTTGCTTTTCTTTTTCTTTACTGGTTTGATTTGATTTTCTTGTGTGACACGATAATTGTATAAATATGTATGCATATATTGGATTTAACATATATTGGACTACTTGCCATCTAAGGGAGGGCATGGGGGAAAGGGAGGGATTGGAACTCAGGGTTTTGCAAGGGCTAATGCTGAAGAATTGTCCACACATAGTTTTGAAAAATAAAAAGATTTAATAAAGAAAAAATTTAAAAAAAGAATATGCAGCATAGTAATAACTTGAACATACTTTATAGGGCTATTATTATAATCAAACTCAGTGAATATAGAATGGAACTGGATAGGAAATTAAAAATTATTTAGTTCCACCCCTTTATTTTACAGATTACTAGCCCAGAATGGATCAATGATTGATTCTAGGTCACTGATAGCAAGAATCAGAATCAGAATATATAAACCTTATCTGAAGACTCCAAATGGCTAATGGTAGAACAAAATGCCCATTTGACCTTTTGGTTCTGACACTCAAAACAATGTAGTCACAGATCATTCACAAAGTACATATTCCCTTTGGGAATAAGGAGCAGGTTACTGCTTACATGTCATTTCCTAAGACTTTACAAATGGACACAACCCCAATGATTACATGCCATTCTCAGTAAAACAGGTGGCAATTCCATTATGATCACCACAGTTTCATAGTATTTCTATGGAAGAAAATTATATTGTCAAGAACCGTGTATAAAAATTTGATACAATGACAAAATGAACCAGACTTTAAGAAACTTAAAAAAAAAAACCTAAACAAATGGTAGGAAATTCAATGAAACAATCAACACTACTTTAAATCATAGTGTCATCCTGAATTTATGGGTCGGACAAACTGCTATATTCACATCACAAATACACCATTTCACTATTAAGTTAGTTTGTTTCCAAATTCAGCTGATTCTTGGTAAGTTCCAGAGGCTAACTGGGCCCCTCTCCCTACTGCAGATTTAACAGATCCTTCTAATGAAACCTTCAGTGAATATGAATTCTAAAGAAGGAACAGGCTGGTGCTTGCCTGTATCTGTCAGAAGCAGACAAAATACGAAATTCAGCCTGACAGCAGGGAAGGGAGGAGGCAAGGGAGGTCAGGGTAAATTAATCACTGGAGAGACTGGGAAAAATGTCCAGTGAGGGTACTTTCCTAAGAGGTATATAAAAATGTTAGAGATCTCTAGATGCTTATTTGCATAAAATAGAAAAAAAGAAAATCAATGAATTGGGCTTGCAACTAAAAAAGCTAGAGAAAGAACAAATTAAAACCCCCCAATCAAATACCAAACTTGAAATCCTAAAAATAAAAGGAGAGATTAGTAAAATTGAAAGTAAAAAAACTATTGAATTAATAAATAAAACTAAAAGTTGGTTCTATGAAAAAACCAACAAAATAGATAAACCTCTAGTTAATTTAATTAGAAAAAGGAAAGAGGAAAATCAAATTGTTAGTCTCAAAAATGAAAAGGGAGAACTTTCCACCAATGAAGAGGAAATTAGAGCAATAATCAGGAGTTACTTTGCCCAACTGTATGCCAATAAATTTGATAACCTAAGTGAAATGGAGGAATATCTACAAAAATATAGATTGCCCAGATTAACAGAAGAGGAAATAAATTACTTAAATAGTCCCATTTCAGAAAAAGAAATAGAACAAGTCATTAATCAACTCCCTAAGAAAAAATCCCCAGGACCAGATGGATTTACATGTGAGTTCTACCAAACATTTAAAGAACAGTTAACTCCAATATTATATAAACTATTCGAAAAAATAGGAAATGAAGGACTCCTACCAAACTCTTTTTATGATACAGACATAGTACTGATACCTAAACCAGGTAAAACAAAAACAGAGAAAGAAAATTATAGACCAATCTCCTTAATGAATATTGATGCAAAAATCTTAAATAAAATATTAGCAAAGAGATTACAGAAAATCATTCCTAGAATAATACACCATGACCAAGTAGGATTTATACCAGGAATGCAGGGATGGTTCAATATTAGGAAAACTATTAACATAATTGACTATATTAATAACCAAACTAACAAAAACCATATGATAATCTCAATAGATGCAGAAAAAGCATTTGATAAAATTCAACATCCATTCCTATTAAAAACATTAGAGAGCATAGGAATTAATGGACTTTTCCTTAAAATAGTCGGTAGCATCTATTTAAAACCATCAGCTCGCATCATATGTAATGGTGATAAACTGGAACCATTCCCAATAAGATCAGGGGTGAAACAAGGTTGTCCACTATCACCATTACTGTTCAATATTGTATTAGAAATGCTAGCCTTGGCAATAAGACAAGAAAAAGAGATTAAAGGAATTAGAGTAGGTCATGAGGAAACCAAATTATCACTGTTTGCAGATGATATGATGGTCTACTTAGAGAACCCTAGAGAATCAACTAAAAAACTATTAGAATTAATCCACAACTTTAGCAAAGTTGCAGGATACAAAATAAATCCACATAAATCATCAGCATTTTTATACATCACCAACAAAATGCAACAGCAAGAGATACAAAGAGAAATTCCATTCAAAATAACTATCGATAGTATAAAATATTTGGGAATATATCTGCCAAGGGAAAGTCAGGATCTATATGAGCAAAACTACAAAACACTCTCCACACAAATAAAGTCAGATCTAAACAATTGGAAAAACATCAAGTGCTCTTGGATAGGTCGAGCGAATATAATAAAGATGGCAATACTACCTAAACTAATCTATCTATTTAGTGCTATACCAATCAAACTCCCAAGAGATTATTTAACTGAACTAGAAAAAATAACGACAAAATTCATCTGGAAAAACAAAAGGTCAAGAATTTCAAGGGAATTAATGAAAAAAAAATGCAAATGAGGGTGGCCTAGCTGCACCAGATCTAAAACTATATTATAAAGCAGTGGTCACCAAAACCATTTGGTACTGGATAAGAAATAGAGTAGTGGATCAGTGGAATAGGTTAGGTTCACAGAACAAAATACTCAATGACAATTGTAATCTAGTGTTCGATAAACCCAAAGACCCCAGTTTTTGGGATAAAAACTCACTATTTGACAAAAACTGCTGGGATAATTGGAAACTAGTCTGGAAGAAATTAGGCATTGACCCACACCTAACACCATATACCAAGATAAGGTCAAAATGGATTCATGATCTAGGCATAAAGAATGATATTATAAAAATGTTAGAGAGCTTGGGGGTACAAGGAAATAAGAGACTGAATTTTCAGAGCTTAGATATGTTAATAATAATAATAATGAACATTTCCCACTGTGTTGTAAGGCTCAAAGAATATTCATTAATTGGATGAACTGAATGATTGAAATGATTGTTGCAGGTATTGTATGGGACAATCCCCAATCTTCTCAATGAGTTTACATTTCACAGGAAATAAATGACAACTACAATGATAAGTAAATTTTTAAAAAAAGTAATGACGAGATAGGAGAGCATTAACAAACTCAGGGATTAAGGCGAGATCTTGTGTAGAAGATGGCTTGAGATAAGTCTTGAAGGAGATAGGCATTGAAGAGGTAGAATGAAGCTGAGGATTATTAGCATTTTAGGCATGACAGGGAAGCCTATGCAAAGGTTTTGAGGTGGAAGACAGAATGTGAGGTACAGAAAACATCAATTAGGCCTGTTTGGCTGGAATATAAAATGTGTCAGGAAGTGTAATGTGAAATCATTCAGAAAGACAAGCTAGGGTCAGATTATGATGGACTTTAAATATTAAACCCAGGAATTTATACTTTAATCCAGAGGCAACAGAGACCCACCAAAGCTTCCTAAGCAGAGCAGTGCCTTGGTCAGACCGAGCTTTAGAAATAGCAATTTGGCAGCTATTGGGAGAATGGATTAGAGAGAGGAGGCATGGAGCCCACTTAGCAGACTATTGTGAAATGATCAAGGAGGGATGAGAGGGCCTGCCTTAAGTATATATGTAAAGAGCTCTACAAAATTTAAAACATTTATATAAATGTTAGTTCCTCAAATAATAACTATTATTATTATTACCAACATTATCACTAAAAGATTCACTGACTTTAAGTCTCCTTGTGTGCCTAATCTTTTAGTTTTTACCTGATACATATATGAGCTTTGCCTGGATGCAAAAATACCTGGATATCACTACTGATCATCTTATCTACCAATTTTAGTTAACAAAGTTACAGGTATATTGTTTATACTGTCAATGTTGGGGGGAGATGGTAATGATGGAAGGTAAGGTAATTTATTTTCAAGCATTAAAATGACCCATGAATATATTATGAATCAATCTTGCACTGAAAAATCTTTCTTATTTATTTATTTATTTTTTACTGCTTGTTGCCAATAGCCATGAGTGCTTTCTATAGCAGTCAATTCTTGATTAATTAAGCAACTACAAAGAATTATTATTCTATCAAATAGGTTATCCTTAGTTCTTTTTAATTAGCTTGGAGAATGCTTGACTGCATGGTTATTGGAGAAATAGGCTAATAAACTAGCTAAGCTAAGATGATAGTCAGAAGTACTGTGCCCTAGTTAGCCCACTTATGGAGTATAGGATCCAATTTTGGGTATCATATTTTAGAGGAGATATTCACAATCTGAAGCACATTAGAGGATGACCAAAATGGAGAGATTTTATTCAATTTTAAGGCTGTCAAAAATGCTGTGATTAGTACTTGGTTCACCATCACTAGAAGTTTTCATAAAGAGAGTAGATGATCACTTTTGTAGGATGCTAAAAAGGGTATTTACATTTCAAATTCAGGTTGTACTAGATGATGTCTGAGGTCCCTGATGATTCTATAAATTGGCTGTAGGAATTAAACTCAAACTCTTCATTTTTTCTTAATTCCATCCTCAGGAATTCCTATGAAATAAATGAAGGAAATAAAACCCTTTTTTCAGAGAACATGAAAATATTTGCTTTCTTTAAAATCTCAGTGAATTTGCTGTATTCCTATCCTCTCAACTGATTCAGTCTTTAATATTTAATATGGAAAATAGCAATATAATGTATATTTGTTAAGCAGAAATTAAAGAATCTGCAGCTACATTTGGGAAAAAAAACTTTATTGAAGATGAAAGCTTGTGGAAAGTCAATATTTTACAAGATATCATCAAAGCTATTTTAGTCATTTTTCAGTCATGTCTGACTTTGTATGACCCCATTTGTGTTTTTCTTGGCAAACTTACTGGAATGGTTTGCCATTTTCTTTTTCAGTTAATTTTACAGGTGAGGAAACTGAGACAACAGGGTTAAGTTATTTGCCTGGGGTCTCACAGTATGTTTCTGAAACCTGATTGGAAGATGAGTCTGTTTGACTCCGGGCCCAGCACTCGATCTGCAGAGCCACCTAATTGTATATTTCATAATTGTGCATATTATTGCTTGACATAATTAGATTTCCTTAGATGTTTTTCATTTCTATTTTATTATGGAATTTCCTTAAAGAATTACTTTTAGTGTTTTGATAGCATTCAAGGAAAAAGACATTATTATAGTTAAATAAGGTAAAACAAGAAGAGATATATAGTTCTATAACTTGGCACACAATTCAGAATTCTTAAAGGGTTAATTTCATTATGAGTATATCCTCTACATTTTTGTGATCAATTTAATAATCAACTGCAGTTTGCAGCTACTGGGATTTATAGACTATCAAAGATTATGCATAAGGGTGGCCATTTAATAACAGCAATCAAATAGTTAAGCTTCCACAGGCATCATCATGATAAAGGGGCCTGACCATTTCTATCACTACCCACAAAACTATTGTAGACCAGGAAAATAAAGTTCTCACCTTCAAAAACTTTGGCACCACCACAAGGTTCATCAGTAGATAAAGATATGGTCTTATTAGTGGAAATATGACTGAGGATTCATTACCATCTGCTTTGCGTAACATATTAAGGACCATGGGGACTTTCTATTTGACTTGCAGCTTTTGGTGCTGTTAAAAAATCTTTCTTGTGTAAAATGTGAGCTACTTTAGACTAAGATCTATCTTACTTTTTTTTGTTTGTTTTGTTTTTATCCTCAATGCTTAGCATAGTGCTTGCCATATAGTGAGCACTTAATTAAAAAATTTCATTCATTCATTTGATTTTAAATATTGACAGTGATACAGTAGCATGCTTAAAGTAGTAGTTTGATGTAGACTGGACTGGTAGCCAAGAAACCTAAATCGTAATCCCAGTTCTGACACTAACTGTTATAGCTATATAATCATTTTTGTGCAAGTCAGTTAATTTCTCTGGATTTCCATTTCCTAATCAATGAAATGAAGAGATTAGATGATGAATTCTAAAGTCCCCTTCATATTAAAAACTCCAATATTCTAAATTAAAGGAAATATTCCATAATAAAGTATCCTCTTCTAGTTAATTTCATGTTTCTCCTAACTACTTGGATTATCTTGGTTGGCTTAGTCTGTTTACTTCTCTCTGTCTTAGTTTTCTTATATGTAAAATGTAGACAATTTACTCATTTCTCATTTCAATTTATACCATGAATGTTATTTTCATTGTGAAATAAACATATATGTGAGAATTAATTATATGATTTCTTTTATAGCTTTTACATTTCACTAATCACATTTGGATAGTTTTTTTTTTTCCCTACAAAATTGCCATGAAGGAATATAGCAAATAGAGATTTTTTTTCTTTCCTCTTCCTCAAAAGCCTAGGCACATGTGACTATATAGAAAAGAAAGTTTGTTAGCACAGTCACAGTCCCTCTACCAACATTTTCATGCTTTCTATTTCATTTTCTTTGCCTAGCCAGTTTCTTCAATTCCTCTCTATAGCCCAGGCAATGAAAACTATCTTGTCCTGAAGAATGAAGTTAGATAAATAACGAGGGTCATAGAATCACAGAGTTGGAAAGTAGCTTTGAAATCATTTAGACCAGGATCCTTTGTTTTGAAAAATACTAAAATTCAACAGCTCTCACAAAATATAACTATATTATTGGATATATACATCACATACATATATAATAGAGTGTCTATTGATCTTTCTTTATTAGAAAAGTTTATACAGAAGTTCCTCAAAATCTTACTACAATTTTAAATTTTAATAGCTTTAATGAGGTTTAATTTTTAAAAGCTTTAATAATATTAACTGTGGGTAACATTTTTGTTAATCATTTCTCTTTATTAAAAGCAGAAACAGGGACAAAATATTTGCATCAAGATATTATGAATCCAATACTTATTTGCATTTTGTAATTACAAAACACAATTTTAGAAGTTTCCTTCCACTTTTGAGAATTGTTAGCTATCACTAACTTGTATTTCCCAAATCTTTTTCTCTGAAGTTGAAATCATTATAATGATGAGTGGAGGGCCACTTATTTTCAAACAATATATGATCTTATTAATTTACTAAATCAAGAAGTAGGAGTCAATTTTATTAAAAAGATTTTTATGTTACAATTATGAATAAAAATACACAGAAAATTAACAATATATTATTTTTAAATAACTGTATGATGCAGCTGTTATCTAATAATTCCCTTTATGAATGATTCATTATCTGAGATTTAAGTGTTCACTGAAAATTAGGGATCAGAGAAAGTGTTTTAAGATTTGTTTCAGGGACATTAATACTTTCATCCTAGAACGCTTGTCAAATAAAATATCATGCTTATTGGACTATGTGGCAATCTTATATTCTTAAAAGACTTCCAGATTACATTGTGCTTTCTTTATAGTTGGTTCCCAATCTAAAAGAGAGGATCCTGAAACAGGTTCTAAGAAAGAAAGAACTAAGAAAAGAACCTTTTATTTCTTCACTGATAATAACATGTTTGTGTTCTGCCATAATTTTCTACTTCCTCCAAGATTTTTTTTTTTGGGTGGGGGGACTCCACTGTGTTTTTAGGGAAATATTAGTGATTTTTAAAAAAGAATACCAACATTAACTTTGGAAATCACAAGTTTAATTTAGTTAAATTTAATATTTAAATAGTAGCAGCATGATACAGAAGTTAGTGATCTAGCTTCAAAGCCAGGGACATAAGGGGTCAAATGCCACTTCTGACACATACTAGTATGATAATCTGGTCAAGTCACAACTTCTCAGACTCCTTGCAGAAAAGGTGCTTGCTTTCATCAGTAGCTTTTTCTTCTGGGCAAATTCATTCTAGACCAATGAAAACTGCAAGCCTAGTCCTTATTTCCATTCCCAAAACTTAATGAAAATAATACCGTCATCATGACACCAACTAAGAAAATTCAAAATTAAAACAAACTTCCTTTTCTTAGGGTGTTCTTTGGGGGCGGGGTTACTTACTTATATATTCAACTCTCCCTTATCTTACTTTTTTCCCTATTAGACTTTGAGTTTTCAGAGAATATGTCTTACTCATTTTTGTATTTCCCACAACTTCTAGGATAGTGACTTATGCATAGTGGGCATTCAACAATAAGTATCTGTTGGCTGAACTAACAGCCTCAACTAGACACTTGATGACTAGTCATTCACATTAACCTCAATTTACTTCATCTCTTTACACGAGTAACCTTAAAAGATGTTCAGTTAATAGAATAAAAAAAAATAAATGAAAAACTAGCACAAAGGGACCAAATTACTCTAAAGACTGATCCACTATCTTTCCCCTAGGATCATCATTTTTTTCAAAGATCTGTGGCTGCACAATTACATCAATTTTACTGTAATATGAAGTACTAATGCATGCTAATCATCACCAAAGATACAGCATTCCAATTTCAGAGAACAAATATAACAGAAAACTAGGAAAAAGAGGGCTTGTTTTTGAAACAGTAGAATCCTAGTCTGAAAAATAAACTCAAATTTTTAATTCAACTTTTGAAGCACTCTCTAAATTGAAGAAAGTTCAATTTCCAATTTAATGCAAGATCAACTAGCTACTTCTAAATAGTCAGAATCAAAAAATAAACGAAGAAGACTTTATTAACTGCCTCTCCAACAAAACTGAAATGTGGCATTTCCTGTTCAAAGTGATAGCAGCAGTAAAATTCAGGCATTAAAGTTCTTTTCAGAAATGCACCAATCTTAAAAAAAAATTCACAAGGGATTCTCAAAATACATCCTCCTTGCTGAGACTTGGGGGGGGTGGCAAAAATGCAGTCTCTGTTTCCTTAAAGGAAAAATGAATCTGAAGAGTGATATAGTTTCATTCTCTCTCTCTCCCTCTTTCTCCCCCCCCCTGTTTCACACCCTCCCTCACTCTCTCTCTCTGTCTCTCTGTGTCTCTCTTCGTCTCTGTCTTTGTCTCTCTCATACACAAAACACACACACACAGAGCAAGAACTTGTACTCTAATTCTAGCCCTTGTGGATTCAAACAGCAGTGAGCCCATGTGGCATCACTTACAAAACTTTTCAGCTTATGTGTGTTAAAGTGCGGGGCCACCCCACAGACATAACCCCAAACCAGAGACCACTGTGAAGCACAAACCATAAGGCGGAACAGAAGAACTATGATCTAGGTGTCTCTGGGTATCTCTCGGTCTCTGACTTTCCTCACTACTCACTCTCCTCCCTCCAGACTCCCGTAAACGTCGAAGGAGTTATAGGTATCTGGAAGTCAATATTGGGGGAAACTTGGGTTGTATTTTGTCAGATATAATTTCGCAGCCCCAGAATGGGCTAGTTTGTAGACAGCAAAAATGCTTTGAGGATCCCCCTCCCTTCTTCCTCTGCAATTCCAACATGATAAGGGGTCAAAGAAATTCACAGGGCGGAAGGGGGGGGGCGGAGAAATAAGGGCTGAGAAAAGTCAATGCCCTAGAAACTTACCCCCAAGAAAGAAGGGTTATGGGCCATGGCTATGTGCCCATAACTAGTTTAACAGTATTGGGTTCTCCCGGTGTACCTAGCATAGTGTTGTTGGTCCTTTAAATGGAGGAGGGAGGAAAACTAGAGAAACCGATGCTACCGGTGCAGGTCAGGGCAATCTCCTACTCGTGGCTTCACTCCTTGCTCCCTCGCCTCTCTTCTGGGGGCAGAGATTTGGGAAGCTCCGGAGCGCTCTGCTCAGGGCCAGGGCCAGCAGCACCCGGCCCAGTTCGGCCGAAGCGCAGGGGGTGGAGACTAGCTAGAGGTGCCCATAACTTTAAATCGTCTTTCCGACGGAGATGCTCCGGTCCCGGACGCCTTTCCCCTCCACTACAATCCCTAGAAGCCGGGGCAAACTTGAAATTTGGTCAAAAAAACTTTGTGCGCTTCGAGCGTTCTCCCTTGCTCCAATCCCCGTGCCCTCTCCAATTCATATCACTTACCGTTCCCGGGCCGCTGCAGCCGCTCAGTCCTCAATAGGCTCCTACTCTCGGCCCGGGCTCTCAGGCCCCCGCCGCCCCGTTTTCACTCCATGGCGGCCGGAGCCTTGGGTGGGGGAAGACCGCCTCCCCTGGCGCCCCTTAGTCCCTGCTGCTCCATGGATGTGCGCCAGGAACTCCTCTCTTTGCGCCTCTCCACTGCCCCCCGGGATGCGCTGGCTGCCTGAGCCTAGGGCCAGGCGGGAGGGACTGGGTCCACAAGGATAGCAAGCTAGGGGGTGGGGTGAGGCGTGTTGGGGTGGGGGTAGGGAAACCGAGGGGAGGGGAGGCTGTGCCTAGGCTCCACTAGTAAAAGGTGGGGGTGGGGGGGTTAGAAGGAGGGAGGAAGGGAGGGATAGGGGGAGGAAACCGCAACGTCACCAAAACCAGCTGTGAACTGGGGAGGAGACTGGGACGTGGGGATCCCCTTCCTCCTGCAACTGCCTTAAACCCAATTTCCCCAACCCTTTGCCTTTCTTTAGGACTTGTTGCCTCTAGGCCTTTCCCAGCCTTTAAACTATTACACGTCCTTAGTTTCAGCTAGTCCTGCTAGGCTTAAAAGAATGAAAGAACTTTGGGTCCCGCAAGATCCGGCTCGAATGTTTTCTTTGGCCATCCAGGTCACCTCCCATCACCTAGGGGAAAGGAAAGTTGTGGGTACAAATGGGTCTGGATGTCTCCCTGACTCCACACGTGGTGGAAGGAGCTCTGGAATTTTGGTTCTCGTATCTGGAAAATGAATGGATTTAGACTGGATATTTCTAAAGTTCCTTCCATCATATGATCCTATAAAGTTTAGTTCCTGGAATAATCTTTTCAGTTTCATACATTCAGCAAAGAGAAAGAAGTCATCTACCTATTTGAGGATTGTTCTCAAATGTACATTTCAGTAACTGAGCCATGTAGATAGTCTCAAAGCTCAGAACTGCGACAAGGGGAGTGGTTCACCGTAGTTGCATCAGACATTACTACGTTTAAAAAAGTTAGTGCCTCAAATTCTCATTACATAATTACAAAATCTCAAGTATTTCCCCAAGAAATGATGGGATAGGCATTGAGTTTTTTTTTTTTTTCTGATGTTTAAATATTCTACATTCTTCTGGAATTTGGCTTCTGTTAGTGCTTGTAGAGAACAGTTAATTTAGATAAGAGATTTAGAAAATGGATTTTCTGTGAGGTTGGATTAATTCAGTATGCTGATTGCTTATATCAGAAACTCAAGACAAAGCAGTGTGAGTCTTTATTTTGAATAAATTCTCATTCCAATTGGGGAAAATGCAATTTTACAAGAGTTTTAATCAGAGATAATCCAAATCTTGTCTAAATTTTCATTTGATATTTTGTAATTTTAAATGGATCTTTGTTTTCTCCCCATTTATTTTTCTTCATTGATAGAATAATAAATTCACTGTTGAGCTAGCTTTAAATTACTTTCCATTTGGATATGGTGGCAGAAGGGCATAAAACTCGAGGCTAATAACTAAGAGGGGACTATAATTAATAATAATAATATTTATATAGCACCCACTATATGTCAGGAGCTTTACAAATATTATCTCATTTGATCCTCACAACAATTCTGAGGTAGATATTATTATTATTATTCTCTTTTTACAGTTAAGGAAACAGGCAAATATAGATTAAGTGACTTGGCCAGGGTCACAAAGCTAGTATCTGGGTCTTCATTTAAACTCAGGTCTTCCAGACTCCTAGTCCAGCACTCTATCCATTGAACCATCTAAGCTAGAATACTTTAGTGTAGTATAAGCTAAGAATTATGATAACTAGCATGCTAGTTATCATTTTCATATTGCTTTAAGATTTGCAAAGAGCATTAGAAATGTCCATTTTTATAACCCTGACAACTCTGGGAGGTGGGTGCAATTATTATTCCCATTTTACAGAGGAGGAAACAAAGGTCAAAGGGGGCTAAGAGACCCCCACAATCACACAGCTAAGAAGTGTATCCAGCAAACATTAACTACAGAAACAATATACAAACATGGGACAATCTTGGCTAGTTTCAGAACCCTGGGACCTTTCCTCCTTCCATTTTAGAATGCCATCCAAATGTGGATTAAAATTGTTATCACAATAAAGAAACTAAGGCTATCTTGGGACAGTACTTAGGTTCTTATGTCAAACCAAGAACTTCCTGAGACCAAGTGGATTGGGACGCAGGGGTCCCCTTCTATTTTCATTTCTACCAAAAACAGCTGAAAGTATTTAGGACATCTAATCTGGATTGAAATCCCTGGAGCAACCTTATGCTTTGGAATCCAGACTTTAGGAGCATGGATATGCATTCAAATGCTAAACTTGGAGGAGTGACAAACATGCTCACACATTTGACAATGTGAGGGCATCACTTTTCTGAAAAACAAATGAACAAACAAAAGGCTTTGTATTGTTGCTTTTGCTGTGGCCAATAAAATGAGCATTACCATAGAAAGTACAGGGGACCTTAAACGGTGGCAATCTTATAAATCAAAGTAGGATTGTAACTATGTACCTATTTCTTTTTTTGAAATGAATTAATAGAAAATGATAAACTATGTTTTAAATAACCATTAATTAGAGATATAAAAACTAAAATATCTCTAAGATATCACTCACATTTATCACAGTGACTAATATGACAGAAAAGAGAAGCAGTAAATATTGGGGAAAATGTAGAAAGATAGGGACACTAATGTATTGCTGGTGGAGTTGTAAACTGGTTCAATTATTCTGTAGAACAATTTGGAGCTATGTCCAAATGGTTATCAAATTGTGCATTCCTTTTCATCCAGCAATACTACTACTAAGTCTCTGTCCCAAAGAAATCAAAGTAAGGGGATAAAGAGGTATGTACAAAAATAGTTATAGCAGCCCTTTTTTGTGGTAGTAAAAAACTGAAAATTGAGGGGATGCCCATGAATTGAGAAATGATTGAACAAGTTGTGGCACATGTGATGGAATACTATTGTATTCCATTTATACTATTATACAGCAATACTATCATATAAGAAATAATGAGCAGGATAGTTTTATTAAAAACCCAGGGAAACTTAGATGAACTGATACAAAGTGAAGTGACCAGAATCAGGAGAACATTATGCATAATAACAATATTGTAATGACGATTAATCATGAAGACTCAGCTATTCTGATCAATACAATGATACGAAATAATTCCAAAGGACCCATGATGAAAAAAATGCTTTCTACCACCAGGGAGGGAACTGATGAATTCTGAGTACAAATTGAAGAATAATTGCTACTTGCTTTTTATTTTTTTATTTTTCAATATGGCTAATACGGAAGTATTTTGCACAACTTCATACATATAATTAATATCATATTGCTTACCTTTTTAGTGGGCAGGGGAGGGGCAGAAGAGAGGGAGAGAATTTGGAACTCAACATTTTAAAAAATAAATGCTAAAATATTTTAAAAATTAGAAAATTAAAAAAGCTAAGGTAGACTATGGGAAAGGGGATGACATCTTATCTTTAATATTTAATACTCATCAAAAGACATTTCATGAATTTTGAAATTTTCAGCAATTTAAAAATGTATACTATTCATATGTTAGCTAAAATTTTGGGAGAATTTAAATAATGAACTTTTAAACATTTAGGATCTATCAATCAATGAACATTTATTCACTATGTGACAGATCTTGTGCACATATGCAAACATTTAAGAAAATGCAAATTGAATACAAAGCCAATAGAAGTGCAGCAGAGTTTAGAGCTGATGAAACTTAGTATTACACAGAGTAGTTTTAGGAAAGGATCTTGTTGTTAGGGAGGATGGGATCAAGAGAGGTCTCTTGTACCACTTTAGGGACTATTCTTTTCCTTATTTGCATCCACAGCACTTAACTCAGTGCCTTGCACATAACAAGTGCTTAGTAAAACCTTGCTGGCTTATTGGTTTAGCTGTGAGGAGATTCTAAAAGGTGGAAATATAGAGGTAGTGAATGCTGGCACATTGAACAACCTTTGTTAAGGTCTTCAGATAGGAGATGGAAGGCTGTATTATTACTGAGGCTGTCAGGTGGCACATGGATACAAGATTTTAAACCTAGTCAGAAAAACTTGAGTTAAAAACTATCTATAAATACTAGCTGTGTGATCTTGTGCAAATCACTTAACCTCAGTTTCCTCAGCTGTAAAACGGGAATAATAAAAGTAACTATCTCCCAAAGCTGTGAAGATTAAATGAAAGAATATTTTTAAAGTGCTTAGCACAGTGCCTGGTTCTATACAAATGTTATCATTATTATTATTATGGCTATATAGGAGGAGCAGCAAGAAACTGAGGTACTTGTGGATACAAAAATTCTCTTCAAATGGCACAATTCATACCTTCAAAAAGCTTATTGTTTATTGTGTGTGTGTGTGTGTGTGTATGTGTGTGTGTGTAAATATATATATGTATACACACATAATTGTTATTGTTTAGTCATTTTCTGTAGGTTCGTGAATCCATTTAGGGTTTTCTTGTCAAAGATGCTGGAATAGTTTGCCATTTTCTTCTCCAGTTTATTTTATAGATGAGGAAATTAAGAGAAATATTTAAGTAACTTGTCTAGGGTCACATAGCTGATAAATATCTAAAGTATATTTGAACTCAGGTCTTCCTGAGTCCAGGTCCAGTACTCTAACTACTGCACTACCTATTGTCTGGTAAATATAATATTTAATTTTATTAGGATATGATGATGGCAAATAAAGGATACAAAGTATTCTAGGAAAATTAGGAAAGAACACTTTCAACTGGTCATTGGGGAAAGGATGATCAAGAAAGGCAACTAAAAGAATAAAGCATATATTTCTTTTTAATTACTGGAATTAGAGTATTGTATGATCTACTGTTAGCTACTTAATCTGTGAGTTTCTTGACCAAGTGGGTAAAATACCCACATGAAGCCAAGATAACGTTTTTTAATGAAAGGATATGTTTCTCAAGTGTATTGACTTTGGGAGTGGTTAGTGCTGGGTTAGAACAATTAGAAGATGTTTGTTGCTGCTATATGCAGATAAAGTTTTTTTTTGTTGTTGTTGTTATTTTCTTTCTTTCTTTTTCTTTTTTTAAATTTAAAAGCAGATATATTAACAGTCCCGAACAAAAGCCTGTTTTTGTTTTGGAAACTTTCTATAGAAATGCCATGGTCTCTTCTCTTCTCCCTTGGTGATTTCATCTACTTCCATGACTTCAAGCTTCACCTCTAAATCATTTCCCAAATTTATATATATACAGTCCTCTTCTGTTTCCTCATCTTCAATTCCTCATTTTTCAATTGCCTGTTAGGTATTTTCACCTAAATATTCTGCCAACACCTCAAATTCACTACTTCTTTCCCAAGCAGGATCCATCTCCCTTTCTAATCATACCTGCATATTTGAATAACACACAAGTTTTGCTTTCTAAAGACACTATGCAGGAGATGTAAGAATAGTATTCTTTTTTAAGAAATAGGATGCATTAGGAAATCTTGTTTTTGTAGAAGGCCTAGTGCTCAAACTTCTGAACTTGCTGTTTATTCATTTGGCAACTCTTAAAGCCAGTCCTGCCCAGGAAATCTCCTTCTTTGCTAGGAGATGAGATTCTGGGATTATGCTGCCCAAGGAATAAAAAAAGTCTCCTTTCCTTTACATAGAAAATTGGATTCTGGAACAGAGTTCTTAAATCCCCTTCTCAGGTAAAACTCAAAAATGTTTTCCCCTCCTATGTGCTTCTGCTATAAATCAATATTATTTATTAGTTCTGGTAATGGGATGGTGGTGGGGAGGGAGAGACAATTCCACCTGCTACACTGGAAGAGGTATGAGAGGCAATGAGCAAGTCCTCAAAGGAGAGTCCTCAGATCTAGGCCATTTTATGGCTTTTAAAAGTCACAAATAAATGTGGCTAATCTTTAGGCAGTCAGTCACTCTTTAGTTACCCATCAGTTGTCCTAAATCAATGGTCAAAGACCTAAAGTCTTATCAGTTTGATTGAATCTCCCTCTTTGCATTAAAGGTTGTCTGAGTGTGTGTGTGTGTATGTGTGTGTGTGTATGTATATATGTGTATATATATATATATATACACACACATACATATAAATACAAATACATATCTAGTCTTTAAAGTCATATTTAAATATATATATACACAGATAAACAAATATGCTAGTCATTATTATTACTTCTTATTTTTTATTACTATTTGTTAATTCCTATTGATTCTTTCTCACTTTCATCTCTTTCTCTACATATTTCTATCATCCTAGATAAGGTCTCTACCACTTCATAGCTTCCTAAATTGTCTCCCCACCTTTAGTATGTCCCAGTTCCAATACATCCTTTATACAATGTTCTTAAATCACCAGTCTGATCACTTACCATTTTGATTCCCTCCTTCAGTTTCTCTGGCTTGCCTTTGTCCTCTCTAAAATGTGGCCCCCTGGCTGAACACACCTCAGATAAAATTTGATCAAAGCATATTCTGGAGCAATTCACTTACTTAAATTTGGGGTAGGCTGTTGAAATGTCAACGTCAATTTAAAATGTATACACCACATGCTAATATTTCTCATCAAAAAGGCTAGGTTGACTACAGAGTTCTGAAACCACTTCTTTGATGACAAATATTTTACATACACAGTAAATATTGTTCTAGGGACCAGTCAATTTTGATATAGGCAGAATTTATCTTGGACTTTCCCACTTTATATACAACTTATACTTTATTAGATTTGACTGACTTCTTTAATTAACTGAATTCTTTTGGATCTAGATTCTTTAATATAGATGAGAAGTTCCTTCCAATCAGGAGGAAAAGATTTGACAGGGCTCTAACAACTTATTGTTTGAACACAATCTGTATTTATATGTTTATGGCCAGTATATTTACAAGCATGATATTGGTACAAGAATATTGGCCTATTTAGATTTCCTTATGTTTTATAGTTATGGAGTTTCCTGTTAGAAATGACTCCCCTCAACTTCCTCAAAAAAAAAAAAAAGACCCCAGAGAAATTCAAAGAAAAAACTTTGTAAATTGCTAGAATTTCTGATCACTAAGTGAAAAAGATGTTTGAAAGCATTGATTCCTTTCTAGTACTCCTTAAAGATATATCCAAAAGGTGACTAGATAAGGTTTGTAGAGCTTTTCACATGTAATAAGTACATTTTGTCCTAATTTTGGAAATATTATAGGTTCAAATTTAGAGGTTCCAGTTTGGTTCACTACTTGAATTATTATTATTTTTAATAAAGCTTTTGTTTAACTTTGAGTTAGTAAAACAACGAATAGTTGGGTTTAGTTCAGGGTAAAACAAATTAGTACCTCTTTTATTTTGGCTCAGGTCAATTCTCTGTTCCTGAAGTATTAAAGATACTGAATTCAAATACACAAACATGCCACAGACCTTAATTTAGAAAGGCCAAGTCATTCACAGCATTCCAGGCTACCCTTGGCTATACCCAGTCATCTTGGCTCTTGCCTTGCCACTGAACTTTGATGACTTCGGAGAAGTGAAGCTTACAACTCTGTGAGGCAATTCTCCCTCACTTAAATCCAATTGACTTGCAAGTTAAGACATTACCTTTGACAATATGGAAGTCTGGGAATGAAGGACAAAACCCAAACTCTTTTTTGCTAAGGAGATTAACTGAAGGCAAAGAGAAAACCATTTTAATGGTGCTAATTATCCCTTGAATTAGGATTACTATGCTGGTGTTAAAAATTAAAGTCTTTTGTAACGAATAATTTCCCAACATCATTTTTTCCCTTATCTCTTTTCCCATTTTTTCTTCTTTGATTTCTGATTTCCTGGTGCCATTTTTAAGTAAAATTTCAGTTTTCATCACTAGGTCAAATGAAAAGCACCATATATAGAGAATTGTCTCATATTTATAAAAATTCAAGCCATTCTCCAATCAATAAATGGTCAAAGGATATGAACAGACAATTTTCAGAGGATGAAATTAAAACTATTTATAGTCATATGAAAAGGTGCTCCAAATCACTATTGATCAGAGAAATGCAAATCAAGACAACCCTGAGATACCACTTCACACCTGTCAGATTGGCTAAAATGACAGGAAAAGTTAATGATGAATGTTGGAGGGGTTGTGGGAGGGCTGGGACACTGATGCATTGTTGGTGGAGCTGTGAACGGATACAGCCATTCTGGAGAACAATTTGGAGCTATGCTCAAAAAGTTATCAAACTGTGCATACCCTTTGACCCAGCAGCATTTCTATTGGGCTTATATCCCAAAGAAATCATAAAGGAAGGAAAAGGCCCCACATGTGCAAGAAT